>OV121096.1:0-244478 GCA_921293015.1 Phorcus lineatus | reverse complement strand
TCATAGAATAAAGGGTACTGAGGGATATCTCAGATAAATGGGTCTTTTCGCAAACATTTTAGGAGTATTTTAAAGATTGGGCGGCATACGAAAAAATGGGCGGAAGGTGCAAGTTTCCTAATAAGGGCTACTTTTAAGGTTCTTTTCTGATTTTCAATGGTTAATACTCATAGAATAAAGGGTATTGAGGGATATCTCAGATAAATGGGTCTTTTCGCAAACATTTTAGGAGTATTTTAAAGATTAAGCGGAAAACGAAAAAATGGGCGGAAGGCGCAAGTTTCCTAATAAGGGCTTCTTTTAAGGTTCTTTTCAGATTTTCAATGGTTAATACTCATAGAATAAGAAGTATTGAGGGATATCTCAGATAAATGGGTCTTTTCGCAAACATTTTAGGAGTATTTCAAAGATTGGGCGGCATACGAAAAAATGGGCGGAAGGCGCAAGGTTTCTAATAAGGGCTTCTTTTAAGGTTCTTTTCAGATTTGGAATGGTTAGTACTCATAGAATAAAGGGTATTGAGGGATATCTCAGATAAATGGGTCTTTTCGCAAACATTTTAGGAGTATTTTAAAGATTGGGCGGCATACGAAAAAATGGGCGGAAGGTGCAAGATTCCTAATAAGGGCTTCTTTTAAGGTTCTTTTCAGATTTTCAATGGTTAATACGCATAGAATAAAGGGTATTTAGGGATATCTCAGATAAATGGGTCTTTTCGCAAACATTTTAGGAGTATTTTAAAGATTGGGCGGCATACGAAAAAATGGGCGGAAGGCGCAAGGTTTCTAATAAGGGCTTCTTTAAGGTTTTTTTCAGATTTGGAATGGTTAGTACTCATAGAATAAAGGGTATTGAGGGATATCTCAGATAAATGGGTCTTTTCGCAAACATTTTAGGAGTATTTTAAAGATTGGGCGGCATACGATAAAATGGGCGGAAATCGCAAGGTTCCTATTAAGCGCTTCTTTTAAGGTTCTTTCAGATTTTCAATAGTTAATACTCATAGAATAAAGGGTATTGAGGGATATCTCAGATAAATGGGTCTTTTCGCAAACATTTTAGGAGTATTTTAAAGATTGGACGGCATACGAAAAAATGGGCGGAAGGTGCAAGGTTCCTAATAAGGGCTTCTTTTAAGGTTCCTTTCAGATTTTCAATTGTTAATACTCATAAAATAAGAAGTATTTAGGGATATCTCAGATAAATGGGTCTTTTCGCAAACATTTTAGGAGTATTTTAAAGATTGGGCAGCATACAAAAACTGGGCGGAAGGCGCAAGGTTTCTAATAAGGGCTTCTTTTAAGGTTCTTTTCAGATTTGGAATGGTTAGTACTCATAGAATAAAGGGTATTGAGGGATATCTCAGATAAATGGGTCTTTTTGCAAACATTTTAGGGAGTATTTCAAAGATTGGGCGGCATACGAAAAAATGGGCGGAAGGCGCAAGTTTCCTAATAAGGGCTACTTTTAAGGTTCTTTTCTGATTTTCAATGGTTAATACTCATAGAATAAGAAGTATTGAGGGATATCTCAGATAAATGGGTCTTTTCGCAAACATTTTAGGAGTATTTTAAAGATTGGGCGGCATACGAAAAAATGGGCGGAAGGCGCAAGGTTCCTATTAAGCGCTTCTTTTAAGGTTCTTTCAGATTTTCAATAGTTAGTACTCATAGAATAAAGGGTATTGAGGGATATCTCAGATAAATGGGTCTTTTCGCTAACATTTTAGGAGTATTTTAAAGATTGGACGGCATACGAAAAAATGGGCGGAAGGTGCAAGGTTCCTAATAAGGGCTTCTTTTAAGGTTCCTTTCAGATTTTCAATTGTTAATACTCATAAAATAAGAAGTATTTAGGGATATCTCAGATAAATGGGTCTTTTCGCAAACATTTTAGGAGTATTTTAAAGATTGGGCAGCATACAAAAACTGGGCGGAAGGCGCAAGGTTTCTAATAAGGGCTTCTTTTAAGGTTCTTTTCAGATTTGGAATGGTTAGTACTCATAGAATAAAGGGTATTGAGGGATATCTCAGATAAATGGGTCTTTTTGCAAACATTTTAGGAGTATTTCAAAGATTGGGCGGCATACGAAAAAATGGGCGGAAGGCGCAAGTTTCCTAATAAGGGCTACTTTTAAGGTTCTTTTCTGATTTTCAATGGTTAATACTCATAGAATAAGAAGTATTGAGGGATATCTCAGATAAATGGGTCTTTTCGCAAACATTTTAGGAGTATTTTAAAGATTGGGCGGCATACGAAAAAATGGGCGGAAGGCGCAAGGTTCCTATTAAGCGCTTCTTTTAAGGTTCTTTCAGATTTTCAATAGTTAGTACTCATAGAATAAAGGGTATTGAGGGATATCTCAGATAAATGGGTCTTTTCGCTAACATTTTAGGAGTATTTCAAAGATTGGGCGGCTTACAATAAAATGGGCGGAAGGTGCAAGGTTCCTAATAAGGGCTTCTTTAAAGGTTTTTTTCTGATTTTCAATGGTTAATACTCATAGAATAAGAAGTATTGAGGGATATCTCAGATAAATGGGTCTTTTCGCAAACATTTTAGGAGTATTTTAAAGATTGGGCGGCATACGAAAAAATGGGCGGAAGGCGCAAGGTTTCTAAAAAAGGCTTCTTTTAAGGTTCTTTTCAGATTTGGAATGGTTTGTACTTAAAGAATAAAGGGTATTGAGGGATATCTCAGATAAATGGGTCTTTTCGCAAACATTTTAGGAGTATTTTAAAGATTGGGCGGCATACGAAAAAATGGGCGGAAGGCGCAAGGTTCCTAATAAGGGCTTCTTTTAAGGTTCTTTTCAGATTTTCAATGGTTCATACTCATAGAATAAAGGGTACTGAGGGATATCTCAGATAAATGGGTCTTTTCGCAAACATTTTAGGAGTATTTTAAAGATTGGGCGGCATACGAAAAAATGGGCGGAAGGTGCAAGGTTCCTAATAAGGGCTTCTTTTAAGGTTCTTTTCAGATTTTCAATGGTTAATACTCTTAGAATAAACGGTATTGAGGGATATCTCAGATAAATGGGTCTTTTCGCAAACATTTTTGGAGTTTTTCAAAGATTGGGTGGCTTACGAAAAAATGGGCGGAAGGCGCAAGGTTCCTAATAAGGGCTTCTTTTAAGGTTCTTTTTAGATTTTCAGTGGTTAATACTCATAGAATAAGAAGTATTGAGGGATATCTCAGATAAATGGGTCTTTTCGCAAACATTTTAGGAGTATTTTAAAGATTGGGCGGCATACGAAAAAATGGGGGGGAAGGCGCAAGGTTCCTATTAAGCGCTTCTTTTAAGGTTCTTTCAGATTTTCAATAGTTAGTACTCATAGAATAAAGGGTATTGAGGGATATCTCAGATAAATGGGTCTTTTCGCTAACATTTTAGGAGTATTTCAAAGATTGGGCGGCTTACAATAAAATGGGCGGAAGGTGCAAGGTTCCTAATAAGGGCTTCTTTAAAGTTTTTTTCTGATTTTCAATGGTTAATACTCATAGAATAAGAAGTATTGAGGGATATCTCAGATAAATGGGTCTTTTCGCAAACATTTTAGGAGTATTTTAAAGATTGGGCGGCATACGAAAAAATGGGCGGAAGGCGCAAGGTTTCTAATAAGGGCTTCTTTTAAGGTTCTTTACAGATTTGGAATGGTTAGTACACATAGAATAAAGGGTATTGAGGGATATCTCAGATAAATGGGTCTTTTCGCAAACATTTTAGGAGTATTTTAAAGATTGGGCGGCATACGAAAAAATGGGCGGAAGGCGCAAGGTTCCTAATAAGGGCTTCTTTTAAGGTTCTTTTTAGATTTGGAATGGTTAATACTCATAGAATAAAGGGTATCTAGGGATATCTCAGATAAATGGGTCTTTTCGCAAACATTTTAGGAGTATTTTAAAGATTGGGCGGCATACGAAAAAATGGGCGGAAGGCGCAAGGTTTCTAATAAAGGCTTCTTTTAAGGTTCTTTTCAGATTTGGAATGGTTAGTACTCAAAGAATAAAGGGTATTGAGGGATATCTCAGATAAATGGGTCTTTTCGCAAACATTTTTAGGAGTATTTTAAAGATTGGGCGGCATACGAAAAAATGGGCGGAAGGCGCACGTTCCTAATAAGGGCTTCTTTTAAGGTTCTTTTCAGATTTGGAATGGTTAGACTCATAGAATAAAGGGCACTGAGGGATATCTCAGATAAATGGGTCTTTTCGCAAACATTTTAGGAGTATTTGTAAGATTGGACGGCATACGAAAAAATGGGCGGAAGGTGCAAGGTTCCTATTAAGGGCTTCTTTTAAGGTTCTTTTTAGATTTGGAATGGTTAGTACTCATAGAATAAAGGGTATTGAGGGATATCTCAGATAAATGGGTCTTTTTTGCAAACATTTTAGGAGTATTTCAAAGATTGGGCGGCATACGAAAAAATGGGCGGAAGGCGCACGGTTCCTAATAAGGGCTTCTTTTAAGGTTCTTTTCAGATTTGGAATGGTTAATACTCATAAAATAAAGGGCAATGAGTGATATTTCAGATAAATGGATCTTTTCGCAAACATTTTAGGAGTATTTTAAAGATTGGGCGGCATACGAAAAAATGGGCGGAAGGTGCAAGATTCCTAATAAGGGCTTCTTTTAAGGTTCTTTTCAGATTTTCAATGGTTAATACTCTTAGAATAAACGGTATTGAGGGATATCTCAGATAAATGGGTCTTTTCGCAAACATTTTAGGAGTATTTTTAAGATTGGACGGCATACGAAAAAATGAGCGGAAGGTGCAAGGTTCCTAATAAGGGCTTCTTTTAAGGTTCCTTTCAGATTTTCAATTGTTAATACTCATAAAATAAGAAGTATTTAGGGATATCTCAGATAAATGGGTCTTTTCGCAAACATTTTAGGAGTATTTTAAAGATTGGGCAGCATACAAAAAATGGGCGGAAGGCGCAAGGTTTCCTAATAAGGGCTTCTTTTAAGGTTCTTTTCAGATTTGGAATGGTTAGTACTCATAGAATAAAGGGTATTGAGGGATATCTCAGATAAATGGGTCTTTTTGCAAACATTTTAGGAGTATTTCAAAGATTGGGCGGCATACGAAAAAATGGGCGGAAGGCGCAAGTTTCCTAATAAGGGCTACTTTTAAGGTTCTTTTCTGATTTTCAATGGTTAATACTCATAGAATAAGAAGTATTGAGGGATATCTCAGATAAATGGGTCTTTTCGCAAACATTTTAGGAGTATTTTAAAGATTGGGCGGCATACGAAAAAATGGGGGGAAGGCGCAAGGTTCCTATTAAGCGCTTCTTTTAAGGTTCTTTCAGATTTTCAATAGTTAGTACTCATAGAATAAAGGGTATTGAGGGATATCTCAGATAAATGGGTCTTTTCGCTAACATTTTAGGAGTATTTCAAAGATTGGGCGGCTTACAATAAAATGGGCGGAAGGTGCAAGATTCCTAATAAGGGCTTCTTTAAAGTTTTTTTTCTGATTTTCAATGGTTAATACTCATAGAATAAGAAGTATTGAGGGATATCTCAGATAAATGGGTCTTTTCGCAAACATTTTAGGAGTATTTTAAAGATTGGGCGGCATACGAAAAAATGGGCGGAAGGCGCAAGGTTTCTAATAAGGGCTTCTTTTACGGTTCTTTTTAGATTTGGAATGGTTAGTACTTATAGAATAAAGGGTATTGAGGGATATCTCAGATAAATGGGTCTTTTCGCAAACATTTTAGGAGTATTTTAAAGATTGGGCGGCATACGAAAAAATGGGCGGAAGGCGCAAGGTTCCTAATAAGGGCTTCTTTTAAGGTTCTTTTTAGATTTGGAATGGTTAATACTCATAGAATAAAGGGTATTGAGGGATATCTCAGATAAATGGGTCTTTTCGCAAACATTTTAGGAGTATTTCAAAGATTGGGCGGCATAAGAAAAAATGGGCGGAAGGCGCAAGGTTCCTAATAAGGGCTTCTTTTAAGGTTCTTTACAGATTTGGAATGGTTAGTACTCATAGAATAAAGGGTATTGAGGGATATCTCAGATAAATGGGTCTTTTCGCAAACATTTTAGGAGTATTTTAAAGATTGGGCGGCATACGAAAAAATGGGCGGAAGGCGCAAGGTTCCTAATAAGGGCTTCTTTTAAGGTTCTTTTTAGATTTGGAATGGTTAATACTCATAGAATAAAGGGTATCTAGGGATATCTCAGATAAATGGGTCTTTTCGCAAACATTTTAGGAGTATTTTAAAGATTGGGCGGCATACGAAAAAATGGGCGGAAGGCGCAAGGTTTCTAATAAAGGCTTCTTTTAAGGTTCTTTTCAGATTTGGAATGGTTAGTACTCAAAGAATAAAGGGTATTGAGGGATATCTCAGATAAATGGGTCTTTTCGCAAACATTTTAGGAGTATTTTAAAGATTGGGCGGCATACGAAAAAATGGGCGGAAGGCGCACGGTTCCTAATAAGGGCTTCTTTTAAGGTTCTTTTCAGATTTGGAATGGTTAGAACTCATAGAATAAAGGGCACTGAGGGATATCTCAGATAAATGGGTCTTTTCGCAAACATTTTAGGAGTATTTGTAAGATTGGACGGCATACGAAAAAATGGGCGGAAGGTGCAAGGTTCCTATTAAGGGCTTCTTTTAAGGTTCTTTTTAGATTTGGAATGGTTAGTACTCATAGAATAAAGGGTATTGAGGGATATCTCAGATAAATGGGTCTTTTTGCAAACATTTTAGGAGTATTTCAAAGATTGGGCGGCATACGAAAAAATGGGCGGAAGGCGCACGGTTCCTAATAAGGGCTTCTTTTAAGGTTCTTTTCAGATTTGGAATGGTTAATACTCATAAAATAAAGGGCAATGAGTGATATTTCAGATAAATGGATCTTTTCGCAAACATTTTAGGAGTATTTTAAAGATTGGGCGGCATACGAAAAAATGGGCGGAAGGTGCAAGATTCCTAATAAGGGCTTCTTTTAAGGTTCTTTTCAGATTTTCAATGGTTAATACTCTTAGAATAAACGGTATTGAGGGATATCTCAGATAAATGGGTCTTTTCGCAAACATTTTAGGAGTATTTTTAAGATTGGACGGCATACGAAAAAATGGGCGGAAGGTGCAAGGTTCCTAATAAGGGCTTCTTTTAAGGTTCCTTTCAGATTTTCAATTGTTAATACTCATAAAATAAGAAGTATTTAGGGATATCTCAGATAAATGGGTCTTTTCGCAAACATTTTAGGAGTATTTTAAAGATTGGGCAGCATACAAAAAATGGGCGGAAGGCGCAAGGTTTCTAATAAGGGCTTCTTTTAAGGTTCTTTTCAGATTTGGAATGGTTAGTACTCATAGAATAAAGGGTATTGAGGGATATCTCAGATAAATGGGTCTTTTTGCAAACATTTTAGGAGTATTTCAAAGATTGGGCGGCATACGAAAAAATGGGCGGAAGGCGCAAGTTTCCTAATAAGGGCTACTTTTAAGGTTCTTTTCTGATTTTCAATGGTTAATACTCATAGAATAAGAAGTATTGAGGGATATCTCAGATAAATGGGTCTTTTCGCAAACATTTTAGGAGTATTTTAAAGATTGGGCGGCATACGAAAAAATGGGGGGAAGGCGCAAGGTTCCTATTAAGCGCTTCTTTTAAGGTTCTTTCAGATTTTCAATAGTTAGTACTCATAGAATAAAGGGTATTGAGGGATATCTCAGATAAATGGGTCTTTTCGCTAACATTTTAGGAGTATTTCAAAGATTGGGCGGCTTACAATAAAATGGGCGGAAGGTGCAAGGTTCCTAATAAGGGCTTCTTTAAAGTTTTTTTTCTGATTTTCAATGGTTAATACTCATAGAATAAGAAGTATTGAGGGATATCTCAGATAAATGGGTCTTTTCGCAAACATTTTAGGAGTATTTTAAAGATTGGGCGGCATACGAAAAAATGGGCGGAAGGCGCAAGGTTTCTAATAAGGGCTTCTTTTACGGTTCTTTTTAGATTTGGAATGGTTAGTACTCATAGAATAAAGGGTATTGAGGGATATCTCAGATAAATGGGTATTTTCGCAAATATTTTAGGAGTATTTTAAAGATTGGGCGGCATACGAAAAAATGGGCGGAAGGCGCAAGGTTCCTAATAAGGGCTTCTTTTAAGGTTCTTTTTAGATTTGGAATGGTTAATACTCATAGAATAAAGGGTATTGAGGGATATCTCAGATAAATGGGTCTTTTCGCAAACATTTTAGGAGTATTTTAAAGATTGGGCCGCATACGAAAAAATGGGCGGAAGGCGCAAATTTCCTAATAAGGGCTACTTTTAAGGTTCTTTTCTGATTTTCAATGGTTAATACTAATAGAATAAGACGTATTGAGGGATATCTCAGATAAATGGGTCTTTTCGCAAACATTTTAGGAGTATTTTAAAGATTGGGCGGCATACGATAAAATGGGCGGAAGGCGCAAGGTTTCTAATAAGGGCTTCTTTTAAGGTTCTTTTCAGATTTGGAATGGTTAGTACTCATAGAATAAAGGGTATTGAGGGATATCTCAGATAAATGGGTCTTTTCGTAAACATTTAAGGAGTATTTCAAAGATTGGGCGGCATACGAAAAAATGGGGGGAAGGCGCAAGGTTCCTATTAAGCGCTTCTTTTAAGGTTCTTTCAGATTTTCAATAGTTAGTACTCATAGAATAAAGGGTATTGAGGGATATCTCAGATAAATGGGTCTTTTCGCTAACATTTTAGGAGTATTTCAAAGATTGGGCGGCATACGAAAAAATGGGCGGAAGGCTTACGGTTCCTAATAAGGGCTTCTTTTAAGGTTCTTTTCAGATTTTCAATGGTTAATACGCATAGAATAAAGGGTATTTAGGGATATCTCAGATAAATGGGTCTTTTCGCAAACATTTTAGGAGTATTTTAAAGATTGGGCGGCATACGAAAAAATGGGCGGAAGGCGCAAGGTTTCTAATAAGGGCTTCTTTTAAGGTTCTTTTCAGATTTGGAATGGTTAGTACTCATAGAATAAAGGGTATTGAGGGATATCTCAGATAAATGGATCTTTTCGCAAACATTTTAGGAGTATTTTAAAGATTGGGCGGCATACCATAAAATGGGCGGAAATCGCAAGGTTCCTATTTAGCGCTTCTTTTAAGGTTCTTTCAGATTTTCAATAGTTAATACTCATAGAATAAAGGGTATTGAGGGATATCTCAGATAAATGGGTCTTTTCGCAAACATTTTAGGAGTATTTTAAAGATTGGGCGGAAAACGAAAAAATGGGCGGAAGGCGCAAGTTTCCTAATAAGGGCTTCTTTTAAGGTTCTTTTCTTATTTTCACTGGTTAATACTCATAGAATAAGAAGTATTGAGGGATATCTCAGATAAATGGGTCTTTTCGCAAACATTTTAGGAGTATTTTAAAGATTGGGCGGCATACGAAAAAATGGGCGGAAGGCGCAAGGTTTCTAATAAGGGCTTCTTTTAAGGTTCTTTTCAGATTTGGAATGGTTAGTACTCATAGAATAAAGGGTATTGAGGGATATCTCAGATAAATGGGTCTTTTCGCAAACATTTTAGGAGTATTTTAAAGATTGGGCGGCATACGAAAAAATGGGCGGAAGGTGCAAGATTCCTAATAAGGGCTTCTTTTAAGGTTCTTTTCAGATTTTCAATGGTTTATACTCTTAGAATAAACGGTATTGAGGGATATCTCAGATAAATGGGTCTTTTCGCAAACATTTTAGGAGTATTTTTAAGATTGGACGGCATACGAAAAAATGGGCGGAAGGTGCAAGGTTCCTAATAAGGGCTTCTTTTAAGGTTCCTTTCAGATTTTCAATTGTTAATACTCATAAAATAAGAAGTATTTAGGGATATCTCAGATAAATGGGTCTTTTCGCAAACATTTTAGGAGTATTTTAAAGATTGGGCAGCATACAAAAAATGGGCGGAAGGCGCAAGGTTTCTAATAAGGGCTTCTTTTAAGGTTCTTTTCAGATTTGGAATGGTTAGTACTCATAGAATAAAGGGTATTGAGGGATATCTCAGATAAATGGGTCTTTTTGCAAACATTTTAGGAGTATTTCAAAGATTGGGCGGCATACGAAAAAATGGACGGAAGGCGCAAGTTTCCTAATAAGGGCTACTTTTAAGGTTCTTTTCTGATTTTCAATGGTTAATACTCATAGAATAAGAAGTATTGAGGGATATCTCAGATAAATGGGTCTTTTCGCAAACATTTTAGGAGTATTTTAAAGATTGGGCGGCATACGAAAAAATGGGGGGAAGGCGCAAGGTTCCTATTAAGCGCTTCTTTTAAGGTTCTTTCAGATTTTCAATAGTTAGTACTCATAGAATAAAGGGTATTGAGGGATATCTCAGATAAATGGGTCTTTTCGCTAACATTTTAGTAGTATTTCAAAGATTGGGCGGCATACGAAAAAATGGGCGGAAGGCTTACGGTTCCTAATAAGGGCTTCTTTTAAGGTTCTTTTCAGATTTTCAATGGTTAATACGCATAGAATAAAGGGTATTTAGGGGTATCTCAGATAAATGGGTCTTTTCGCAAACATTTTAGGAGTATTTTAAAGATTGGGCGGCATACGAAAAAATGGGCGGAAGGCGCAAGGTTTCTAATAAGGGCTTCTTTTAAGGTTCTTTTCAGATTTGGAATGGTTAGTACTCATAGAATAAAGGGTATTGAGGGATGTCTCAGATAAATGGGTCTTTTCGCAAACATTTTAGGAGTATTTTAAAGATTGGGCGGCATACGATAAAATGGGCGGAAATCGCAAGGTTCCTATTAAGCGCTTCTTTTAAGGTTCTTTCAGATTTTCAATAGTTAATACTCATAGAATAAAGGGTATTGAGGGATATCTCAGATAAATGGGTCTTTTCGCAAACATTTTAGGAGTATTTTTAAGATTGGACGGCATACGAAAAAATGGGCGGAAGGCGCAAGTTTCCTAATAAGGGCTTCTTTTAAGGTTCTTTTCTAATTTTCAATTGTTAATACTCATAAAATAAGAAGTATTGAGGGATATCTCAGATAAATGGGTCTTTTCGCAAACATTTTAGGAGTATTTTAAAGATTGGGCAGCATACAAAAAATGGGCGGAAGGCGCAAGGTTTCTAATAAGGGCTTCTTTTAAGGTTCTTTTCAGATTTGGAATGGTTAGTACTCATAGAATAAAGGGTATTGAGGGATATCTCAGATAAATGGGTCTTTTTGCAAACATTTTAGGAGTATTTCAAAAATTGGGCGGCATACGAAAAAATGGGCGGAAGGTACAAGGTTCCAACTAAGGGCTTCTTTTAAGGTTCTTTTCAAATTTTTAATGGTTAATACTCTTAGAATAAAGGGTATTGAGGGATATCTCAGATAAATGGGTCTCTTCGCAAACATTTTAGGAGTATTTTAAAGATTGGGCGGCATACAAAAAAATGGGCGGAAGGCGCAAGGTTCCTAATAAGCGCTTCTTTAAAAGTTCTTTTCAGATTTTTAATGGTTAATACTTTTAGAATAAAGGGTATTGAGGGATATCTCAGATAAATGGGTCTTTTCGCAAACATTTTAGGAGTATTTCAAAGATTAGGCGGCATACGAAAAAATTAGTGGAATGCGCAAGGTTCCTAATAAGGGCTTCTTTTAAGGTTCTTGTCAGATTTTCAATAGTTAGTACTCATAGAATAAACGGTATTAAGGGATATCGCAGATAAATGGGTCTTTTCGCAAACATTTTAGGAGTATTTTACAAATTGGGCGGCATACAAAAAAATGGGAGGAAGGCGCAAGGTTCCTAATAAGGGCTTCTTTTAAGTTTTTTTTCAGATTTTCAATAGTTAGTACTCATAGAATAAACGGTATTAAGGGATATCGCAGATAAATGGGTCTTTTCGGAAACATTTTAGGAGTATTTTAAAGATTGGGCGGCATACGAAAAAATTGGTGGAATGCGCAAGGTTCCTAATAAGGGCTTCTTTTAAGGTTCTTTTCAGATTTGGAATGGTTAGTACTCATAGAATAAAGGGTATTGAGGGATATCTCAGATAAATGGGTCTTTTCGCAAACATTTTAGGAGTATTTTAAAGATTGGGCGGCATACAAAAAAATGGGCGGAAGGCGCAAGGTTTCTAATAAGGGCTTCTTTTAAGGTTCTTTTCAGATTTGGAATGGTTAGTACTCATAGAATAAAGGGTATTGAGGGATATCTCAGATAAATGGGTCTTTTTGCAAACATTTTAGGAGTATTTCAAAGATTGGGCGGCATATGAAAAAATTGGTGGAATGCGCAATGTTCCTAATAAGGGCTTCTTTTAAGGTTCTTTTCAGATTTGGAATGGTTAGTACTCATAGAATAAAGGGTATTGAGGGATATCTCAGATAAATGGGTCTCTTCGCAATTATTTTAGGAGTATTTTAAAGATTGGGCGGCATACAAAAAAATGGACGGAAGGCGCAAGGTTCCTAATAAGGGATTCTTTTAAAGTTCTTTTCAGATTTTTAATGGTTAATACTCTTAGAATAAAGGGTATTGAGGGATATCTCAGATAAATGGGTCTTTTCGCAAACATTTTAGGAGTATTTCAAAGATTAGGCGGCATACGAAAAAATTGGTGGAATGCGCAAGGTTTCTAATAAGGGCTTCTTTTAAGGTTCTTTTCAGATTTGGAATGGTTAGTACTCATAGAATAAAGGGTATTGAGGGATATCTCAGATAAATGGGTCTTTTCGCAAACATTTAGGAGTATTTTAAAGATTGGGCGGCATACGAAAAAAATGGGGCCGGAAGGCGCAAGGTTCCTAATAAGGGCTTCTTTTAAGGTTCTTTTCAGATTTTCAATAGTTAGTACTCATAGAATAAACGGTATTAAGTGATATCGCAGATAAATGGGTCTTTTTGCAAACATTTTAGGAGTATTTTTAAGATTGGGCGGCATACGAAAAAATGGGCGGAAGGTGCAAGGTTCCTAATAAGGGCTTCTTTTAATGTTCTTTTCAGATTTTCAATGGTTAATACTCATAGAATAAAGGGTACTGAGGGATATCTCAGATAAATGGGTCTTTTCGCAAACATTTTAGGAGTATTTTAAAGATTGGGCGGCATACGAAAAAATGGGAGGAAGGCACAAGGTTCCTATTAAGGGCTTATTTTAAGGTTTTTTTCAGATTTGGAATGGTTAATACTCATAGAATAAACGGTATTAAGGAATATCTCAGATAAATGGGTCTTTTCGCAAACATTTTAGGAGTATTTTAAAGATTGGGCGGCATACGAAAAAATGGGCGGAAGGCGCAAGGTTCCTAATAAGGGCTTCTTTTAAGGTTCTTTTCAGATTTGGAATGGTAATACTCATAAAATAAGAGGTATTTAGGGATATCTCAGATAAATGGGTCTTTTTGCAAACATTTTAGGAGTATTTTACAGATTGGGCGGCATACGAAAAAATGGGAGGAAGACGCAAGGTTCCTAATAAGGGCTTCTTTTAAGGTTTTTTTCAGATTTTCAATAGTTAGTACTCATAGAATAAACGGTATTAAGGGATATCGCAGATAAATGGGTCTTTTCGGAAACATTTTAGGAGTATTTTAAAGATTGGGCGGCATACGAAAAAATGGGCGAAAGGCGCAAGGTTCCTAATAAGGGCTTCTTTTAAGGTTCCTTTCAGATTTTCAATTGTTAATACTCATAAAATAAGAAGTATTGAGGGATATCTCAGATAAATGGGTCTTTTCGCAAACATTTTAGGAGTATTTTAAAGATTGGGCGGCATACAAAAAAATGGGCGGAAGGCGCAAGGTTTCTAATAAGGGCTTCTTTTAAGGTTCTTTTCAGATTTGGAATGGTTAGTACTCATAGAATAAAGGGTATTGAGGGATATCTCAGATAAATGGGTCTTTTTGCAAACATTTTAGGAGTATTTCAAAGATTGGGCGGCATACGAAAAAATTGGTGGAAGGCGCAAGGTTCCTAATAAGGGCTTCTTTTAAGGTTCTTTTCAGATTTGGAATGGTTAGTACTCATAGAATAAAGGGTATTGAGGGATATCTCAGATAAATGGGTATTTTCGCAAACATTTTAGGAGTATTTTAAAGATTGGGCGGCATACGAAAAAATGGGCGGAAGGCGCAAGGTTCCTAATAAGGGCTTCTTTTAAGGTTCTTTTCAGATTTTCAATGGTAATACTCATAAAATAAGAGGTATTTAGGGATATCTCAGATAAATGGGTCTTTTTGCAAACATTTTAGGAGTATTTTAAAGATTGGGCGGCATACGAAAAAATGGGCGGAAGGCGCAAGGTTCCTAATAAGGGCTTCTTTTAAGGTTCTTTTCAGATTTGGAATGGTAATACTCATTAAATAAGAGGTATTTAGGGATATCTCAGATAAATGGGTCTTTTTGCAAACATTTTAGGAGTATTTTACAGATTGGGCGGCATACGAAAAAATGGGAGGAAGGCGCAAGGTTCCTAATAAGGGCTTCTTTTAAGGTTTTTTTTAGATTTTCAATGGTTAGTACTCATAGAATAAACGGTATTAAGGGATATCGCAGATAAATGGGTCTTTTCGGAAACATTTTAGGAGTATTTTAAAGATTGGGCGGCATACGAAAAAATGGGCGAAAGGCGCAAGGTTCCTAATAAGGGCTTCTTTTAAGGTTCTTTTCAGATTTGGAATGGTAATACTCATAAAATAAGAGGTATTGAGGGATATCTCAGATAAATGGGTCTTTTTGCAAACATTTTAGGAGTATTTTACAGATTGGGCGGCATACGAAAAAATGGGAGGAAGGCGCAAGGTTCCTAATAAGGGCTTCTTTTAAGGTTTTTTTCAGATTTTCAATAGTTAGTACTCATAGAATAAACGGTATTAAGGGATATCGCAGATAAATGGGTCTTTTCGGAAACATTTTAGGAGTATTTTAAAGATTGGGCGGCATACGAAAAAATGGGCGAAAGGCGCAAGGTTCCTAATAAGGGCTTCTTTTAAGGTTCCTTTCAGATTTTCAATTGTTAATACTCATAAAATAAGAAGTATTGAGGGATATCTCAGATAAATGGGTCTTTTCGCAAACATTTTAGGAGTATTTTAAAGATTGGGCGGCATACAAAAAAATGGGCGGAAGGCGCAAGGTTTCTAATAAGGGCTTCTTTTAAGGTTCTTTTCAGATTTGGAATGGTTAGTACTCATAGAATAAAGGGTATTGAGGGATATCTCAGATAAATGGGTCTTTTTGCAAACATTTTAGGAGTATTTCAAAGATTGGGCGGCATACGAAAAAATTGGTGGAAAGCGCAAGGTTCCTAATAAGGGCTTCTTTTAAGGTTCTTTTCAGATTTGGAATGGTTAGTACTCATAGAATAAAGGGTATTGAGGGATATCTCAGATAAATGGGTATTTTCGCAAACATTTTAGGAGTATTTTAAAGATTGGGCGGCATACGAAAAAATGGGCGGAAGGCGCAAGGTTCCTAATAAGGGCTTCTTTTAAGGTTCTTTTCAGATTTTCAATGGTAATACTCATAAAATAAGAGGTATTTAGGGATATCTCAGATAAATGGGTCTTTTTGCAAACATTTTAGGAGTATTTTAAAGATTGGGCGGCATACGAAAAAATGGGCGGAAGGCGCAAGGTTCCTAATAAGGGCTTCTTTTAAGGTTCTTTTCAGATTTGGAATGGTAATACTCATTAAATAAGAGGTATTTAGGGATATCTCAGATAAATGGGTCTTTTTGCAAACATTTTAGGAGTATTTTACAGATTGGGCGGCATACGAAAAAATGGGAGGAAGGCGCAAGGTTCCTAATAAGGGCTTCTTTTAAGGTTCCTTTCAGATTTTCAATTGTTAATACTCATAAAATAAGAAGTATTGAGGGATATCTCAGATAAATGGGTCTTTTCGCAAACATTTTAGGAGTATTTTAAAGATTGGGCGGCATACAAAAAAATGGGCGGAAGGCGCAAGGTTTCTAATAAGGGCTTCTTTTAAGGTTCTTTTCAGATTTGGAATGGTTAGTACTCATAGAATAAAGGGTATTAAGGGATATCTCAGATAAATGGGTCTTTTTGCAAACATTTTAGGAGTATTTCAAAGATTGGGCGGCATACGAAAAAATTGGTGGAATGCGCAAGGTTCCTAATAAGGGCTTCTTTTAAAGTTCTTTTCAGATTTGGAATGGTTAGTACTCATAGAATAAAGGGTATTGAGGGATATCTCAGATAAATGGGTCTCTTCGCAAACATTTTAGGAGTATTTTAAAGATTGGGCGGCATACCAAAAAATGGGCGGAAGGCGCAAGGTTCCTAATAAGCGCTTCTTTTAAAGTTCTTTTCAGATTTTTAATGGTTAATACTCTTAGAATAAAGGGTATTGAGGGATATCTCAGATAAATGGGTCTTTTCGCAAACATTTTAGGAGTATTTCAAAGATTACGCGGCATACGAAAAATTTGGTGGAATGCGCAAGGTTCCTAATAAGGGCTTCTTTTAAGGTTCTTTTCACATTTGGAATGGTTAGTACTCATAGAATAAAGGGTATTTAGGGATATCTCAGATAAATGGGTCTTTTCGCAAACATTTTAGGAGTATTTTAAAGATTGGGCGGCATACGAAAAAATGGGCGGAAGGCGCAAGGTTCCTAATAAGGGCTTCTTTTAAGGTTCTTTTCAGGTTTTCAATAGTTAGTACTCATAGAATAAACGGTATTAAGGGATATCGCAGATAAATGGGTCTTTTTGCAAACATTTTAGGAGTATTTTAAAGATTGGGCGGCATACGAAAAAATGGGCGGAAGGCGCAAGGTTCCTAATAAGGGCTTCTTAAAAGGTTTTTTTTAGATTTTCAATGGTTAATACTCATAGAATTAGAAGTATTGAGGGATATCTCAGATAAATGGGTCTTTTCGCAAACATTTTAGGAGTATTTTAAAGATTGGGCGGCATACGAAAAAATGGGCGGAAGGTGCAAGGTTCCTAATAAAGGCTTCTTTTAAGGTTCTTTTCAGATTTGGAATGGTTAGTACTTTATAGAATAAAGGATATTGAGGGATATCTCAGATAAATGGGTCTTTTCGCAAACATTTTAGGAGTATTTTAAAGATTGGGCGGCATACGAAAAAATGGGCGGAAGGTGCAAGGTTCCTAATAAGGGCTTCTTTTAATGTTCTTTTCAGATTTTCAATGGTTAATACTCATATTATAAAGGGTATTGAGGGATATCTCAGATAAATGGGTCTTTTCGCAAACATTTTAGGAGTATTTTAAAGATTGGGCGGCATACGAAAAAATGGGAGGAAGGCACAAGGTTCCTATTAAAAGCTTATTTTAAGGTTTTTTTCAGATTTGGTATGGTTAATACTCATAGAATAAACGGTATTAAGGAATATCTTAGATAAATGGGTCTTTTCGCAAACATTTTAGGAGTATTTTAAAGATTGGGCGGCATACGAAAAAATGGGCGGAAGGCGCAAGGTTCCTAATAAGGGCTTCTTTTAAGGTTCTTTTCAGATTTGGAATGGTAATACTCATAAAATAAGAGGTATTTAGGGATATCTCAGATAAATGGGTCTTTTCGCAAACATTTTAGGAGTATTTTACAGATTGGGCGGCATACTAAAAAATGGGAGGAAGGTGCAAGGTTCCTAATAAGGGATTCTTTTAAGGTTTTTTTCAGATTTTCAATAGTTAGTACTCATAGAATAAACGGTATTAAGGGATATCGCAGATAAATGGGTCTTTTCGGAAACATTTTAGGAGTATTTTAAAGATTGGGCGGCATACGAAAAAATGGGCGGAAGGCGCAAGGTTCCTAATAAGGGCTTCTTTTAAGGTTCTTTTCAGATTTTCAATAGTTAGTACTCATAGAATAAACGGTATTAAGGGATATCGCAGATAAATGGGTCTTTTCGGAAACATTTTAGGAGTATTTTAAAGATTGGGCGGCATACGAAAAAATGGGCGGAAGGCGCAAGGTTCCTAATAAGGGCTTCTTTTAAGGTTCTTTTCACATTTGGAAGGGTTAATACTCATAGAATAAAGGGTATTGAGGGATATCTCAGATAAATGGGTCTTTTCGCAAACATTTTAGGAGTATTTTAAAGATTGGGCGGCATACGAAAAAATGGGCGGAAGGTGCAAGGTTTCTAATAAGGGCTTCTTTTAAGGTTCTTTTCAGATTTTCAATGGTTAATACTCTTAGAATAAACGGTATTGAGGGATATCTCAGATAAATGGGTCTTTTCGCAAACATTTTAGGAGTATTTCAAAGATTGGGTGGCTTACGAAAAAATGGGCGGAAGGCGCAAGGTTCCTAATAAGGGCTTCTTTTAAGGTTCTTTTTAGATTTTCAGTGGTTAATACTAATAGAATAAAGGGTATTGAGGGATATCTCAGATAAATGGGTCTTTTCGCAAACATTTTAGGAGTATTTTAAAGATTGGGCGGCATACGAAAAAATGGGCGGAAGGCGCAAGTTTCCTAATAAGGGCTACTTTTAACGTTCTTTTCTGATTTTCAATGGTTAGTACTCATAGAATAAACGGTATTAAGGGATATCGCAGATAAATGGGTCTTTTCGGAAACATTTGAGGAGTATTTTAAAGATTGGGCGGCATACGAAAAAATGGGCGGAAGGCGCAAGGTTCCTAATAAGGGCTTCTTTTAAGGTTCTTTTCAGATTTTCAATAGTTAGTTCTCATAGAATAAACGGTATTAAGGGATATCGCAGATAAATGGGTCTTTTCGGAAACATTTTAGGAGTATTTTAAAGATTGGGCGGCATACGAAAAAATGGGCGGAAGGCGCAAGGTTCCTAATAAGGGCTTCTTTTAAGGTTCTTTTCAGATTTGGAATGGTTAATACTCATAGAATAAAGGGTACTGAGGGATATCTCAGATAAATGGGTCTTTTTGCAAACATTTTAGGAGTATTTCAAAGATTGGGCGGCTTACAATAAAATGGGCGGAAGGTGCAAGGTTCCTAATAAGGGCTTCTTTAAAGGTTTTTTTTAGATTTTCAATGGTTAATACTCATAGAATTAGAAGTATTGAGGGATATCTCAGATAAATGGGTCTTTTCGCAAACATTTTAGGAGTATTTTAAAGATTGGGCGGCATACGAAAAAATGGGCGGAAGGCGCAAGGTTCCTAATAAAGGCTTCTTTTAAGGTTCTTTTCAGATTTGGAATGGTTAGTACTCATAGAATAAAGGGTATTGAGGGATATCTCAGATAAATGGGTCTTTTCGCAAACATTTATGAGTATTTTAAAGATTGGGCGGCATACGAAATAATGGGCGGAAGGCGCACGGTTCCTAATAAGGGCTTCTTTTAAGGTTCTTTTCAGATTTGGAATGGTTAATACTCATAAAATAAAGGGCATTGAGTGATATCTCAGATAAATGGATCTTTTCGCAAACATTTTAGGAGTATTTTAAAGATTGGGCGGCATACGAAAAAATGGGCGGAAGGCGCAAGGTTCCTAATAAGGGCTTCTTTTAAGGTTCTTTTCAGATTTGGAATGGTTAATACTCATAGAATAAAGGGTATTGAGGGATATCTCAGATAAATGGGTCTTTTCGCAAACATTTTAGGAGTATTTTAAAGATTGGGTGGCATACGAAAAAATGGGCGGAAGGTGCAAGGTTTCTAATAAGGGCTTCTTTTAAGGTTCTTTTCAGATTTTCAATGGTTAATACTCTTAGAATAAACGGTATTGAGGGATATCTCAGATAAATGGGTCTTTTCGCAAACATTTTAGGAGTATTTCAAAGATTGGGCGGCTTACGAAAAAATGGGCGGAAGGCGCAAGGTTCCTAATAAGGGCTTCTTTTAAGGTTCTTTTTAGATTTTCAGTGGTTAATACTAATAGAAAAAAGGGTATTGACGGATATCTCAGATAAATGGGTCTTTTCGCAAACATTTTAGGAGTATTTTAAAGATTGGGCGGCATACGAAAAAATGGGCGGAAGGCGCAAGTTTCCTAATAAGGGGTACTTTTAACGTTCTTTTCTGATTTTCAATGGTTAGTACTCATAGAATAAACGGTATTAAGGGATATCGCAGATAAATGGGTCTTTTCGCAAACATTTTAGGAGTATTTTAAAGATTGGGCGGCATACGAAAAAATGGGCGGAAGGCGCAAGGTTCCTAATAAGGGCTTCTTTTAAGGTTCTTTTCAGATTTTCAATAGTTAGTACTCATAGAATAAACGGTATTAAGGGATATCGCAGATAAATGGGTCTTTTCGGAAACATTTTAGGAGTATTTTAAAGATTGGGCGGCATACGAAAAAATGGGCGGAAGGCGCAAGGTTCCTAATAAGGGCTTCTTTTAAGGTTCTTTTCAGATTTGGAATGGTTAATACTCATAGAATAAAGGGTACTGAGGGATATCTCAGATAAATGGGTCTTTTCGCAACCATTTTAGGAGTATTTCAAAGATTGGGCGGCTTACAATAAAATGGGCGGAAGGTGCAAGGTTCCTAATAAGGGCTTCTTTAAAGGTTTTTTTTAGATTTTCAATAGTTAATACTCATAGAATTAGAAGTATTGAGGGATATCTCAGATAAATGGGTCTTTTCGCAAACATTTTTGGAGTATTTTAAAGATTGGGCGGCATACGAAAAAATGGGCGGAAGGCGCACGGTTCCTAATAAGGGCTTCTTTTAAGGTTCTTTTCAGATTTGGAATGGTTAGTACTCATAGAATAAAGGGTATTGAGGGATATCTCAGATAAATGGGTCTTTTCGCAAACATTTTTGGAGTATTTTAAAGATTGGGCGGCATACGAAAAAATGGGCGGAAGGCGCACGGTTCCTAATAAGGGCTTCTTTTAAGGTTCTTTTCAGATTTGGAATGGTTAATACTCATAGAATAAAGGGTACTGAGGGATATCTCAGATAAATGGGTCTTTTCGCAACCATTTTAGGAGTATTTCAAAGATTGGGCGGCTTACAATAAAATGGGCGGAAGGTGCAAGGTTCCTAATAAGGGCTTCTTTAAAGGTTTTTTTTAGATTTTCAATAGTTAATACTCATAGAATTAGAAGTATTGAGGGATATCTCAGATAAATGGGTCTTTTCGCAAACATTTTAGGAGTATTTTAAAGATTGGGCGGCATACGAAAAAATGGGCGGAAGGCGCAAGGTTCCTAATAAAGGCTTCTTTTAAGGTTCTTTTCAGATTTGGAATGGTTAGTACTCATAGAATAAAGGGTATTGAGGGATATCTCAGATAAATGGGTCTTTTCGCAAACATTTTTGGAGTATTTTAAAGATTGGGCGGCATACGAAAAAATGGGCGGAAGGCGCACGGTTCCTAATAAGGGCTTCTTTTAAGGTTCTTTTCAGATTTGGAATGGTTAATACTCATAAAATAAAGGGCATTGAGTGATATCTCAGATAAATGGATCTTTTCGCAAACATTTTAGGAGTATTTTAAAGATTGGGCGGCATACGAAAAAATGGGCGGAAGGCGCAAGGTTCCTAATAAGGGCTTCTTTTAAGGTTCTTTTCAGATTTGGAATGGTTAATACTCATAGAATAAAGGGTATTGAGGGATATCTCAGATAAATGGGTCTTTTCGCAAACATTTTAGGAGTATTTAAAAAATTGGGCGGCATACGAAAAAATGGGCGGAAGGCGCAAGTTTCCTAATAAGGGCTACTTTTAACGTTCTTTTCTGATTTTCAATGGTTAATACTCATAGAATAAGAAGTATTGAGGGATATCTCAGATAAATGGGTCTTTTCGCAAACATTTTAGGAGTATTTTAAAGATTGGGCGGCATACGAAAAAATGGGCGGAAGGCGCAAGGTTTCTAATAAGGGCTTCTTTTAAGGTTCTTTTCAGATTTGGAATGGTTAATACTCATAGAATAAAGGGTACTGAGGGATATCTCAGATAAATGGGTCTTTTCCTAAACATTTTAGGAGTATTTCAAAGATTGGGCAGCATACGAAAAAATGGGGGGAAGGCGCAAGGTTCCTATTAAGCGATTCTTTTAAGGTTCTTTCAGATTTTCAATAGTTAGTACTCATAGAATAAAGGGTATTGAGGGATATCTCAGATAAATGGGTCTTTTCGCAAACATTTTAGGAGTATTTCAAAGATTGGGCGGCATACGAAAAAATGAGCGGAAGGCTCACGGTTCCTAATAAGGGCTTCTTTTAAGGTTCTTTTCAGATTTGGAATGGTTAGTACTCATAGAATAAAGGGTATTGAGGGATATCTCAGATAAATGGGTCTTTTCGCAAACATTTTAGGAGTATTTTAAAGATTGGGCGGCATACGAAAAAATGGGCGGAAGGTGCAAGATTCCTAATAAGGGCTTCTTTTAAGGTTCTTTTCAGATTTTCAATGGTTAATACTCTTAGAATAAACGGTATTGAGGGATATCTCAGATAAATGGGTCTTTTCGCAAACATTTTAGGAGTATTTTTAAGATTGGACGGCATACGAAAAAATGGGCGGAAGGCGCAAGGTTCCTATTAAGGGCTTCTTTTAAGGTTCTTTTTAGATTTGGAATGGTTAGTACTCATAGAATAAACGGTATTAAGGGATATCTCAGATAAATGGGTCTTTTCGCAAACATTTTTGGAGTATTTTAAAGATTGGGCGGCATACGAAAAAATGGGCGGAAGGCGCACGGTTCCTAATAAGGGCTTCTTTTAAGGTTCTTTTCAGATTTGGAATGGTTAATACTCATAAAATAAAGGGCATTGAGTGATATCTCAGATAAATGGATCTTTTCGCAAACATTTTAGGAGTATTTTAAAGATTGGGCGGCATACGAAAAAATGGGCGGAAGGCGCAAGGTTCCTAATAAGGGCTTCTTTTAAGGTTCTTTTCAGATTTGGAATGGTTAATACTCATAGAATAAAGGGTATTGAGGGATATCTCAGATAAATGGGTCTTTTCGCAAACATTTTAGGAGTATTTAAAAAATTGGGCGGCATACGAAAAAATGGGCGGAAGGCGCAAGTTTCCTAATAAGGGCTACTTTTAACGTTCTTTTCTGATTTTCAATGGTTAATACTCATAGAATAAGAAGTATTGAGGGATATCTCAGATAAATGGGTCTTTTCGCAAACATTTTAGGAGTATTTTAAAGATTGGGCGGCATACGAAAAAATGGGCGGAAGGCGCAAGGTTTCTAATAAGGGCTTCTTTTAAGGTTCTTTTCAGATTTGGAATGGTTAATACTCATAGAATAAAGGGTACTGAGGGATATCTCAGATAAATGGGTCTTTTCGTAAACATTTTAGGAGTATTTCAAAGATTGGGCAGCATACGAAAAAATGGGGGGAAGGCGCAAGGTTCCTATTAAGCGATTCTTTTAAGGTTCTTTCAGATTTTCAATAGTTAGTACTCATAGAATAAAGGGTATTGAGAGATATCTCAGATAAATGGGTCTTTTCGCAAACATTTTAGGAGTATTTCAAAGATTGGGCGGCATACGAAAAAATGAGCGGAAGGCTCACGGTTCCTAATAAGGGCTTCTTTTAAGGTTCTTTTCAGATTTGGAATGGTTAGTACTCATAGAATAAAGGGTATTGAGGGATATCTCAGATAAATGGGTCTTTTCGCAATCATTTTAGGAGTATTTCAAAGATTGGGCGGCATACGAAAAAATGGGCGGAAGGTGCAAGATTCCTAATAAGGGCTTCTTTTAAGGTTCTTTTCAGATTTTCAATGGTTAATACTCTTAGAATAAACGGTATTGAGGGATATCTCAGATAAATGGGTCTTTTCGCAAACATTTTAGGAGTATTTTTAAGATTGGACGGCATACGAAAAAATGGGCGGAAGGCGCAAGGTTCCTATTAAGGGCTTCTTTTAAGGTTCTTTTTAGATTTGGAATGGTTAGTACTCATAGAATAAAGGGTATTAAGGGATATCTCAGATAAATGGGTCTTTTCGCAAACATTTTTGGAGTATTTTAAAGATTGGGCGGCATACGAAAAAATGGGCGGAAGGCGCACGGTTCCTAATAAGGGCTTCTTTTAAGGTTCTTTTCAGATTTGGAATGGTTAATACTCATAATATAAAGGGCATTGAGTGATATCTCAGATAAATGGATCTTTTCGCAAACATTTTAGGAGTATTTTAAAGATTGGGCGGCATACGAAAAAATGGGCGGAAGGCGCAAGGTTCCTAATAAGGGCTTCTTTTAAGGTTCTTTTCAGATTTGGAATGGTTAATACTCATAGAATAAAGGGTATTGAGGGATATCTCAGATAAATGGGTCTTTTCGCAAACATTTTAGGAGTATTTAAAAAATTGGGCGGCATACGAAAAAATGGGCGGAAGGCGCAAGTTTCCTAATAAGGGCTACTTTTAACGTTCTTTTCTGATTTTCAATGGTTAATACTCATAGAATAAGAAGTATTGAGGGATATCTCAGATAAATGGGTCTTTTCGCAAACATTTTAGGAGTATTTTAAAGATTGGGCGGCATACGAAAAAATGGGCGGAAGGCGCAAGGTTTCTAATAAGGGCTTCTTTTAAGGTTCTTTTCAGATTTGGAATGGTTAATACTCATAGAATAAAGGGTATTGAGGGATATCTCAGATAAATGGGTCTTTTCGTAAACATTTTAGGAGTATTTCAAAGATTGGGCAGCATACGAAAAAATGGGGGGAAGGCGCAAGGTTCCTATTAAGCGATTCTTTTAAGGTTCTTTCAGATTTTCAATAGTTAGTACTCATAGAATAAAGGGTATTGAGAGATATCTCAGATAAATGGGTCTTTTCGCAAACATTTTAGGAGTATTTCAAAGATTGGGCGGCATACGAAAAAATGAGCGGAAGGCTCACGGTTCCTAATAAGGGCTTCTTTTAAGGTTCTTTTCAGATTTGGAATGGTTAGTACTCATAGAATAAAGGGTATTGAGGGATATCTCAGATAAATGGGTCTTTTCGCAAACATTTTAGGAGTATTTTAAAGATTGGGCGGCATACGAAAAAATGGGCGGAAGGTGCAAGGTTCCTAATAAGGGCTTCTTTTAAGGTTCTTTTCAGATTTTCAATGGTTAATACTCTTAGAATAAACGGTATTGAGGGATATCTCAGATAAATGGGTCTTTTCGCAAACATTTTAGGAGTATTTTTAAGATTGGACGGCATACGAAAAAATGGGCGGAAGGCGCAAGGTTCCTATTAAGGGCTTCTTTTAAGGTTCTTTTTAGATTTGGAATGGTTAGTACTCATAGAATAAAGGGTATTAAGGGATATCTCAGATAAATGGGTCTTTTTGCAAACATTTTAGGAGTATTTCAAAGATTGGGCGGCATACGAAAAAATGGGTGGAAGGCGCACGGTTCCTAATAAGGGCTTCTTTTAAGGTTCTTTTCAGATTTGGAATGGTTAATACTCATAAAATAAAGGGCATTGAGTGATATTTTAGATAAATGGATCTTTTCGCAAACATTTTAGGAGTATTTTAAAGATTGGGCGGCATACGAAAAAATGGGCGGAAGGCGCAAGGTTTCTAATAAGGGCTTCTTTTAAGGTTCTTTTCAGATTTGGAATGGTTAGTACTCATAGAATAAAGGGTATTGAGGGATATCTCAGATAAATTGGTCTTTTCGCAAACATTTTAGGAATATTTTAAAGATTGGGCGGCATACGATAAAATGGGCGGAAATCGCAAGGTTCCTATTAAGCGCTTCTTTTAAGGTTCTTTCAGATTTTCAATAGTTAATACTCATAGAATAAAGGGTATTGAGGGATATCTCAGATAAATGGGTCTTTTCGCAAACATTTTAGGAGTATTTTAAAGATTGGGCGGAAAACGAAAAAATGGGCGGAAGGCGCAAGTTTCCTAATAATGGCTTCTTTTAAGGTTCTTTTCTGATTTTCAATGGTTAATATTCATAGAATAAGAAGTATTGAGGGATATCTCAGATAAATGGGTCTTTTCGCAAACATTTTAGGAGTATTTTAAAGATTGGGCGGCATACAAAAAAATGGGCGGAAGGCGCAAGGTTCCTAATAAGGGCTTCTTTTAAGGTTCTTTTCTGATTTTCAATGGTTAATACTCATAAAATGAGAGGTCTTTAGGGATATCTCAGATAAATGGGTCTTTTCGCAAACATTTTGGGAGTATTTTAAAGATTGGGCGGCATACGAAAAAATGGGCGGAAGGCGCAAGGTTCCTAATAAGGGCTTCTTTTAAGGTTCTTTTCAGATTTTCAATGGTTAATACTCATAAAATGAGAGGTCTTTAGGGATATCTCAGATAAATGGGTCTTTTCGCAAACATTTTTGGAGTATTTTAAAGATTGGGCGGCATACGAAAAAATGGGCGGAAGGCGCAAGGTTTCTAATAAGAGCTTCTTTTAAGGTTCTTTTCAGATTTGGAATGGTTAGTACTCATAGAATAAAGGGTATTGAGGGATATCTCAGATAAATGGGTCTTTTCGCAAACATTTTAGGAGTATTTTAAAGATTGGGCGGCATACGATAAAATGGGCGGAAGGCGCAAGTTTCCTAATAAGGGCTACTTTAAACGTTCTTTTCTGATTTTCAATGGTTAATACTCATAGAATAAGAAGTATTGAGGGATATCTCAGATAAATGGGTCTTTTCGCAAACATTTTAGGAGTATTTTAAAGATTGGGCGGCATACGAAAAAATGGGCGGAAGGCGCAAGGTTTCTAATAAGGGCTTCTTTTAAGGTTCTTTTCAGATTTGGAATGGTAATACTCATAAAATAAGATGTATTTAGGGATATCTCAGATAAATGGGTCTTTTCGCAAACATTTTAGGAGTATTTTAAAGATTGGGCGGCATACGAAAAAATGGGCGGAAGGCGCAAGGTTTCTAATAAGGGCTTCTTTTAAGGTTCTTTTTAGATTTGGAATGGTTAGTACTCATAGAATAAAGGGTATTGAGGGATATCTCAGATAAATGGGTCTTTTCGCAAACATTTTAGGAATATTTTAAAGATTGGGCGGCATACGATAAAATGGGCGGAAATCGCATGGTTCCTATTAAGCGCTTCTTTTAAGGTTCTTTCAGATTTTCAATAGTTAATACTCATAGAATAAAAGGTATTGAGGGATATCTCAGATAAATGGGTCTTTTCGCAAACATTTTAGGAGTATTTTAAAGATTGGGCGGAAAACGAAAAAATGGGCGGAAGGCGCAAGTTTCCTAATAATGGCTTCTTTTAAGGTTCTTTTCTGATTTTCAATGGTTAATATTCATAGAATAAGAAGTATTGAGGGATATCTCAGATAAATGGGTCTTTTCGCAAACATTTTAGGAGTATTTTAAAGATTGGGCGGCATACGATAAAATGGGCGGAAGGCGCAAGTTTCCTAATAAGGGCTACTTTAAACGTTCTTTTCTGATTTTCAATGGTTAATACTCATAGAATAAGAAGTATTGAGGGATATCTCAGATAAATGGGTCTTTTCGCAAACATTTTAGGAGTATTTTAAAGATTGGGCGGCATACGAAAAAATGGGCGGAAGGCGCAAGGTTTCTAATAAGGGCTTCTTTTAAGGTTCTTTTCAGATTTGGAATGGTAATACTCATAAAATAAGAGGTATTTAGGGATATCTCAGATAAATGGGTCTTTTCGCAAACATTTTAGGAGTATTTTAAAGATTGGGCGGCATACGAAAAAATGGGCGGAAGGCGCAAGGTTTCTAATAAGGGCTTCTTTTAAGGTTCTTTTTAGATTTGGAATGGTTAGTACTCATAGAATAAAGGGTATTGAGGGATATCTCAGATAAATGGGTCTTTTCGCAAACATTTTAGGAATATTTTAAAGATTGGGCGGCATACGATAAAATGGGCGGAAATCGCATGGTTCCTATTAAGCGCTTCTTTTAAGGTTCTTTCAGATTTTCAATAGTTAATACTCATAGAATAAAAGGTATTGAGGGATATCTCAGATAAATGGGTCTTTTCGCAAACATTTTAGGAGTATTTTAAAGATTGGGCGGAAAACGAAAAAATGGGCGGAAGGCGCAAGTTTCCTAATAAGGGCTTCTTTTAAGGTTCTTTTCTAATTTTCAATGGTTAATACTCATAGAATAAGAAGTATTGAGGGATATCTCAGATAAATGGGTCTTTTCGCAAACATTTTAGGAGTATTTTAAAGATTGGGCGGCATACGATAAAATGGGCGGAAGGCGCAAGTTTCCTAATAAGGGCTACTTTTAACGTTCTTTTCTGATTTTCAATGGTTAATACTCATAGAATAAGAAGTATTGAGGGATATCTCAGATAAATGGGTCTTTTCGCAAACATTTTAGGAGTATTTTAAAGATTGGGCGGCATACGAAAAAATGGGCGGAAGGCGCAAGGTTTCTAATAAGGGCTTCTTTTAAGGTTCTTTTTAGATTTGGAATGGTTAGTACTCATAGAATAAAGGGTATTGAGGGATATCTCAGATAAATGGGTCTTTTCGCAAACATTTTAGGAATATTTTAAAGATTGGGCGGCATACGATAAAATGGGCGGAAATCGCATGGTTCCTATTAAGCGCTTCTTTTAAGGTTCTTTCAGATTTTCAATAGTTAATACTCATAGAATAAAAGGTATTGAGGGATATCTCAGATAAATGGGTCTTTTCGCAAACATTTTAGGAGTATTTTAAAGATTGGGCGGAAAACGAAAAAATGGGCGGAAGGCGCAAGTTTCCTAATAATGGCTTCTTTTAAGGTTCTTTTCTGATTTTCAATGGTTAATACTCATAAAATGAGAGGTCTTTAGGGATATCTCAGATAAATGGGTCTTTTCGCAAACATTTTTGGAGTATTTTAAAGATTGGGCGGCATACGAAAAAATGGGCGGAAGGCGCAAGGTTCCTAATAAGGGCTTCTTTTAAGGTTTTTTTCAGATTTTCAATGGTTAATACTCATAAAATGAGAGGTCTTTAGGGATATCTCAGATAAATGGGTCTTTTCGCAAACATTTTTGGAGTATTTTAAAGATTGGGCGGCATACGAAAAAATGGGCGGAAGGCGCAAGGTTTCTAATAAGAGCTTCTTTTAAGGTTCTTTTCAGATTTGGAATGGTTAGTACTCATAGAATAAAGGGTATTGAGGGATATCTCAGATAAATGGGTCTTTTCGCAAACATTTTAGGAGTATTTTAAAGATTGGGCGGCATACGATAAAATGGGCGGAAGGCGCAAGTTTCATAATAAGGGCTTCTTTTAACGTTCTTTTCTGATTTTCAATAGTTAATACTCATAGAATAAAGGGTATTGAGGGATATCTCTGATAAATGGGTCTTTTCGCAAACATTTTAGGAGTATTTTAAAGATTGGGCGGAAAACGAAAAAATGGGCGGAAGGCGCAAGTTTCCTAATAATGGCTTCTTTTAAGGTTCTTTTCTGATTTTCAATGGTTAATATTCATAGAATAAGAACTATTGAGGGATATCTCAGATAAATGGGTCTTTTCGCAAACATTTTAGGAGTATTTTAAAGATTGGGTGGCATACGAAAAAATGAGCGGAAGGCGCAAGGTTTCTAATAAGGGCTTCTTTTAAGGTTCTTTTTAGATTTGGAATGGTTAGTACTCATAGAATAAAGGGTATTGAGGGATATCTCAGATAAATGGGTCTTTTCGCAAACATTTTAGGAATATTTTAAAGATTGGGCGGCATACGATAAAATGGGCGGAAATCGCATGGTTCCTATTAAGCGCTTCTTTTAAGGTTCTTTCAGATTTTCAATAGTTAATACTCATAGAATAAAAGGTATTGAGGGATATCTCAGATAAATGGGTCTTTTTGCAAACATTTTAGGAGTATTTTAAAGATTGGGCGGAAAACGAAAAAATGGGCGGAAGGCGCAAGTTTCCTAATAATGGCTTCTTTTAAGGTTCTTTTCTGATTTTCAATGGTTAATATTCATAGAATAAGAAGTATTGAGGGATATCTCAGATAAATGGGTCTTTTCGCAAACATTTTAGGAGTATTTTAAAGATTGGGCGGCATACGATAAAATGGGCGGAAGGCGCAAGTTTCCTAATAAGGGCTACTTTTAACGTTCTTTTCTGATTTTCAATGGTTAATACTCATAGAATAAGAAGTATTGAGGGATATCTCAGATAAATGGGTCTTTTCGCAAACATTTTAGGAGTATTTTAAAGATTGGGCGGCATACGAAAAAATGGGCGGAAGGCGCAAGGTTTCTAATAAGGGCTTCTTTTAAGGTTCTTTTCAGATTTGGAATGGTAATACTCATAAAAAAAGATGTATTTAGGGATATCTCAGATAAATGGGTCTTTTCGCAAACATTTTAGGAGTATTTTAAAGATTGGGCGGCATACGAAAAAATGGGCGGAAGGCGCAAGGTTTCTAATAAGGGCTTCTTTTAAGGTTCTTTTTAGATTTGGAATGGTTAGTACTCATAGAATAAAGGGTATTGAGGGATATCTCAGATAAATGGGTCTTTTCGCAAACATTTTAGGAATATTTTAAAGATTGGGCGGCATACGATAAAATGGGCGGAAATCGCATGGTTCCTATTAAGCGCTTCTTTTAAGGTTCTTTCAGATTTTCAATAGTTAATACTCATAGAATAAAAGGTATTGAGGGATATCTCAGATAAATGGGTCTTTTCGCAAACATTTTAGGAGTATTTTAAAGATTGGGCGGAAAACGAAAAAATGGGCGGAAGGCGCAAGTTTCCTAATAATGGCTTCTTTTAAGGTTCTTTTCTGATTTTCAATGGTTAATATTCATAGAATAAGAAGTATTGAGGGATATCTCAGATAAATGGGTCTTTTCGCAAACATTTTAGGAGTATTTTAAAGATTGGGCGGCATACAAAAAAATGGGCGGAAGGCGCAAGGTTCCTAATAAGGGCTTCTTTTAAGGTTCTTTTCAGATTTTCAATGGTTTATACTCATAGAATAAAGGGTATTGAGGGATATCTCAGATAAATGGGTCTTTTCGCAAACATTTTAGGAGTATTTTAAAGATTGGGCGGCATACGAAAAAATGGGCGGAAGGCGCAAGGTTTCTAATAAGGGCTTCTTTTAAGGTTCTTTTCAGATTTGGAATGGTAATACTCATAAAATAAGATGTATTTAGGGATATCTCAGATAAATGGGTCTTTTCGCAAACATTTTAGGAGTATTTTAAAGATTGGGCGGCATACGAAAAAATGGACGGAAGGCGCAAGGTTTCTAATAAGGGCTTCTTTTAAGGTTCTTTTTAGATTTGGAATGGTTAGTACTCATAGAATAAAGGGTATTGAGGGATATCTCAGATAAATGGGTCTTTTCGCAAACATTTTAGGAATATTTTAAAGATTGGGCGGCATACGATAAAATGGGCGGAAATCGCATGGTTCCTATTAAGCGCTTCTTTTAAGGTTCTTTCAGATTTTCAATAGTTAATACTCATAGAATAAAAGGTATTGAGGGATATCTCAGATAAATGGGTCTTTTCGCAAACATTTTAGGAGTATTTTAAAGATTGGGCGGGAAAACGAAAAAATGGGCGGAAGGCGCAAGTTTCCTAATAATGGCTTCTTTTAAGGTTCTTTTCTGATTTTCAATGGTTAATATTCATAGAATAAGAAGTATTGAGGGATATCTCAGATAAATGGGTCTTTTCGCAAACATTTTAGGAGTATTTTAAAGATTGGGCGGTATACGATAAAATGGGCGGAAGGCGCAAGTTTCCTAATAAGGGCTACTTTTAACGTTCTTTTCTGATTTTCAATGGTTAATACTCATAGAATAAGAAGTATTGAGGGATATCTCAGATAAATGGGTCTTTTCGCAAACATTTTAGGAGTATTTTAAAGATTGGGCAGCATACGAAAAAATGGGCGGAAGGCGCAAGGTTTCTAATAAGGGCTTCTTTTAAGGTTCTTTTCAGATTTGGAATGGTAATACTCATAAAATAAGATGTATTTAGGGATATCTCAGATAAATGGGTCTTTTCGCAAACATTTTAGGAGTATTTTAAAGATTGGGCGGCATACGAAAAAATGGGCGGAAGGCGCAAGGTTTCTAATAAGGGCTTCTTTTAAGGTTCTTTTTAGATTTGGAATGGTTAGTACTCATAGAATAAAGGGTATTGATAAAATGGGCGGAAATCGCATGGTTCCTATTAAGCGCTTCTTTTAAGGTTCTTTCAGATTTTCAATAGTTAATACTCATAGAATAAAAGGTATTGAGGGATATCTCAGATAAATGGGTCTTTTCGCAAACATTTTAGGAGTATTTTAAAGATTGGGCGGAAAACGAAAAAATGGGCGGAAGGCGCAAGTTTCCTAATAATGGCTTCTTTTAAGGTTCTTTTCTGATTTTCAATGGTTAATATTCATAGAATAAGAAGTATTGAGGGATATCTCAGATAAATGGGTCTTTTCGCAAACATTTTAGGAGTATTTTAAAGATTGGGCGGTATACGATAAAATGGGCGGAAGGCGCAAGTTTCCTAATAAGGGCTACTTTTAACGTTCTTTTCTGATTTTCAATGGTTAATACTCATAGAATAAGAAGGATAATAGGAACCATGCGATTTCCGCCCATTTTATCCTGCATACGATAAAATGGGCGGAAATCGCATGGTTCCTATTAAGCGCTTTTTTTAAGGTTCTTTCAGATTTTCAATAGTTAATACTCATAGAATAAAAGGTATTGAGGGATATCTCAGATAAATGGGTCTTTTCGCAAACATTTTAGGAGTATTTTAAAGATTGGGCGGAAAACGAAAAAATGGGCGGAAGGCGCAAGTTTCCTAATAATGGCTTCTTTTAAGGTTCTTTTCTGATTTTCAATGGTTAATATTCATAGAATAAGAAGTATTGAGGGATATCTCAGATAAATGGGTCTTTTCGCAAACATTTTAGGAGTATTTTAAAGATTGGGCGGCATACAAAAAAATGGGCGGAAGGCGCAAGGTTCCTAATAAGGGCTTCTTTTAAGGTTCTTTTCAGATTTTCAATGGTTTATACTCATAGAATAAAGGGTATTGAGGGATATCTCAGATAAATGGGTCTTTTCGCAAACATTTTAGGAGTATTTTAAAGATTGGGCGGCATACGAAAAAATGGGCGGAAGGCGCAAGGTTTCTAATAAGGGCTTCTTTTAAGGTTCTTTTCTGATTTTCAATGGGTAATACTCATAAAATGAGAGGTCTTTAGGGATATCTCAGATAAATGGGTCTTTTCGCAAACATTTTTGGAGTATTTTAAAGATTGGGCGGCATACGAAAAAATGGGTGGAAGGCGCAAGGTTCCTAATAAGGGCTTCTTTTAAGGTTCTTTTCAGATTTTCAATGGTTAATACTCATAGAATAAAGAGTATTGAGGGATATCTCATATAAATGGGTCTTTTCGCAAACATTTTAGGAGTATTTTAAAGATTGGGCGGCATACGAAAAAATGGGCGGAAGGCGCAAGGTTCCTAATAAGGGCTTCTTTTAAGGTTCTTTTCAGATTTGGAATGGTAATACTCATAAAATAAGATGTATTTAGGGATATCTCAGATAAATGGGTCTTTTCGCAAACATTTTAGGAGTATTTTAAAGATTGGGCGGCATACAAAGAAATGGGCGGAAGGCACAAGGTTCCTAATAAGGGCTTCTTTTAAGGTTCGTTTCAGATTTGGAATGGTTAATACTCATAGAATAAAGGGTATTTAGGGATATCTCAGATAAATGGGTCTTTTCGCAAACATTTTAGGAGTATTTTAAAGATTGGGCGGCATACGAAAAAATGGGTGGAAGGCGCAAGGTTCCTATTAAGCGCTTCTTTTAAGGTTCTTTTCAGATTTGGAATGGTTAGTACTCATAGAATAAAGGGTATTGAGGGATATCTCAGATAAATGGGTCTTTTCGCAAACATTTTAGGAGTATTTTAAAGATTGGGCGGCATACGATAAAATGGGCGGAAGGCGCAAGTTTCCTAATAAGGGCTACTTTTAACGTTCTTTTCTGATTTTCAATGGTTAATACTCATAGAATAAGAAGTATTGAGGGATATCTCAGATAAATGGGTCTTTTCGCAAACATTTTAGGAGTATTTTAAAGATTGGGCGGCATACGAAAAAATGGGCGGAAGGCGCAAGGTTTCTAATAAGGGCTTCTTTTAAGGTTCTTTTTAGATTTGGAATGGTTAGTACTCATAGAATAAAGGGTATTGAGGGATATCTCAGATAAATGGGTCTTTTCGCAAACATTTTAGGAATATTTTAAAGATTGGGCGGCATACGATAAAATGGGCGGAAATCGCATAGTTCCTATTAAGCGCTTCTTTTAAGGTTCTTTCAGATTTTCAATAGTTAATACTCATAGAATAAAAGGTATTGAGGGATATCTCAGATAAATGGGTCTTTTCGCAAACATTTTAGGAGTATTTTAAAGATTGGGCGGAAAACGAAAAAATGGGCGGAAGGCGCAAGTTTCCTAATAATGGCTTCTTTTAAGGTTCTTTTCTGATTTTCAATGGTTAATATTCATAGAATAAGAAGTATTGAGGGATATCTCAGATAAATGGGTCTTTTCGCAAACATTTTAGGAGTATTTTAAAGATTGGGCGGTATACGATAAAATGGGCGGAAGGCGCAAGTTTCCTAATAAGGGCTACTTTTAACGTTCTTTTCTGATTTTCAATGGTTAATACTCATAGAATAAGAAGGATAATAGGAACCATGCGATTTCCGCCCATTTTATCCTGCATACGAAAAAATGGGCGGAAGGCGCAAGGTTTCTAATAAGGGCTTCTTTTAAGGTTCTTTTTAGATTTGGAATGGTTAGTACTCATAGAATAAAGGGTATTGAGGGATATCTCAGATAAATGGGTCTTTTCGCAAACATTTTAGGAATATTTTAAAGATTGGGCGGCATACGATAAAATGGGCGGAAATCGCATGGTTCCTATTAAGCGCTTCTTTTAAGGTTCTTTCAGATTTTCAATAGTTAATACTCATAGAATAAAAGGTATTGAGGGATATCTCAGATAAATGGGTCTTTTCGCAAACATTTTAGGAGTATTTTAAAGATTGGGCGGAAAACGAAAAAATGGGCGGAAGGCGCAAGTTTCCTAATAATGGCTTCTTTTAAGGTTCTTTTCTGATTTTCAATGGTTAATATTCATAGAATAAGAAGTATTGAGGGATATCTCAGATAAATGGGTCTTTTCGCAAACATTTTAGGAGTATTTTAAAGATTGGGCGGCATACAAAAAAATGGGCGGAAGGCGCAAGGTTCCTAATAAGGGCTTCTTTTAAGGTTCTTTTCAGATTTTCAATGGTTTATACTCATAGAATAAAGGGTATTGAGGGATATCTCAGATAAATGGGTCTTTTCGCAAACATTTTAGGAGTATTTTAAAGATTGGGCGGCATACGAAAAAATGGGCGGAAGGCGCAAGGTTTCTAATAAGGGCTTCTTTTAAGGTTCTTTTCTGATTTTCAATGGGTAATACTCATAAAATGAGAGGTCTTTAGGGATATCTCAGATAAATGGGTCTTTTCGCAAACATTTTTGGAGTATTTTAAAGATTGGGCGGCATACGAAAAAATGGGTGGAAGGCGCAAGGTTCCTAATAAGGGCTTCTTTTAAGGTTCTTTTCAGATTTTCAATGGTTAATACTCATAGAATAAAGAGTATTGAGGGATATCTCATATAAATGGGTTTTTTCGCAAACATTTTAGGAGTATTTTAAAGATTGGGCGGCATACGAAAAAATGGGCGGAAGGCGCAAGGTTCCTAATAAGGGCTTCTTTTAAGGTTCTTTTCAGATTTGGAATGGTAATACTCATAAAATAAGATGTATTTAGGGATATCTCAGATAAATGGGTCTTTTCGCAAACATTTTAGGAGTATTTTAAAGATTGGGCGGCATACAAAAAAATGGGCGGAAGGCACAAGGTTCCTAATAAGGGCTTCTTTTAAGGTTCGTTTCAGATTTGGAATGGTTAATACTCATAGAATAAAGGGTATTTAGGGATATCTCAGATAAATGGGTCTTTTCGCAAACATTTTAGGAGTATTTTAAAGATTGGGCGGCATACGAAAAAATGGGTGGAAGGCGCAAGGTTCCTATTAAGCGCTTCTTTTAAGGTTCTTTTCAGATTTGGAATGGTTAGTACTCATAGAATAAAGGGTATTGAGGGATATCTCAGATAAATGGGTCTTTTCGCAAACATTTTAGGAGTATTTTAAAGATTGGGCGGCATACGATAAAATGGGCGGAAGGCGCAAGTTTCCTAATAAGGGCTACTTTTAACGTTCTTTTCTGATTTTCAATGGTTAATACTCATAGAATAAGAAGTATTGAGGGATATCTCAGATAAATGGGTCTTTTCGCAAACATTTTAGGAGTATTTTAAAGATTGGGCGGCATACGAAAAAATGGGCGGAAGGCGCAAGGTTTCTAATAAGGGCTTCTTTTAAGGTTCTTTTTAGATTTGGAATGGTTAGTACTCATAGAATAAAGGGTATTGAGGGATATCTCAGATAAATGGGTCTTTTCGCAAACATTTTAGGAGTATTTTAAAGATTGGGCGGCATACGATAAAATGGGCGGAAATCGCATGGTTCCTATTAAGCGCTTCTTTTAAGGTTCTTTCAGATTTTCAATAGTTAATACTCATAGAATAAAAGGTATTGAGGGATATCTCAGATAAATGGGTCTTTTCGCAAACATTTTAGGAGTATTTTAAAGATTGGGCGGAAAACGAAAAAATGGGCGGAAGGCGCAAGTTTCCTAATAATGGCTTCTTTTAAGGTTCTTTTCTGATTTTCAATGGTTAATATTCATAGAATAAGAAGTATTGAGGGATATCTCAGATAAATGGGTCTTTTCGCAAACATTTTAGGAGTATTTTAAAGATTGGGCGGCATACGATAAAATGGGCGGAAGGCGCAAGTTTCCTAATAAGGGCTACTTTTAACGTTCTTTTCTGATTTTCAATGGTTAATACTCATAGAATAAGAAGTATTGAGGGATATCTCAGATAAATGGGTCTTTTCGCAAACATTTTAGGAGTATTTTAAAGATTGGGCGGCATACGAAAAAATGGGCGGAAGGCGCAAGGTTTCTAATAAGGGCTTCTTTTAAGGTTCTTTTCAGATTTGGAATGGTAATACTCATAAAATAAGATGTATTTAGGGATATCTCAGATAAATGGGTCTTTTCGCAAACATTTTAGGAGTATTTTAAAGATTGGGCGGCATACGATAAAATGGGCGGAAATCGCATGGTTCCTATTAAGCGCTTCTTTTAAGGTTCTTTCAGATTTTCAATAGTTAATACTCATAGAATAAAAGGTATTGAGGGATATCTCAGATAAATGGGTCTTTTCGCAAACATTTTAGGAGTATTTTAAAGATTAGGCGGAAAACGAAAAAATGGTCGGAAGGCGCAAGTTTCCTAATAAGGGCTTCTTTTAAGGTTCTTTTCTGATTTTCAATGGTTAATATTCATAGAATAAGAAGTATTGAGGGATATCTCAGATAAATGGGTCTTTTCGCAAACATTTTAGGAGTATTTTAAAGATTGGGCGGCATACGATAAAATGGGCGGAAGGCGCAAGTTTCCTAATAAGGGCTACTTTTAACGTTCTTTTCTGATTTTCAATGGTTAATACTCATAGAATAAGAAGTATTGAGGGATATCTCAGATAAATGGGTCTTTTCGCAAACATTTTAGGAGTATTTTAAAGATTGGGCAGCATACGAAAAAATGGGCGGAAGGCGCAAGGTTTCTAATAAGGGCTTCTTTTAAGGTTCTTTTCAGATTTGGAATGGTAATACTCATAAAATAAGGTGTATTTAGGGATATCTCAGATAAATGGGTCTTTTCGCAAACATTTTAGGAGTATTTTAAAGATTGGGCGGCATACGAAAAAATGGGCGGAAGGCGCAAGGTTTCTAATAAGGGCTTCTTTTAAGGTTCTTTTTAGATTTGGAATGGTTAGTACTCATAGAATAAAGGGTATTGAGGGATATCTCAGATAAATGGGTCTTTTCGCAAACATTTTAGGAATATTTTAAAGATTGGGCGGCATACGATAAAATGGGCGGAAATCGCATGGTTCCTATTAAGCGCTTCTTTTAAGGTTCTTTCAGATTTTCAATAGTTAATACTCATAGAATAAAAGGTATTGAGGGATATCTCAGATAAATGGGTCTTTTCGCAAACATTTTAGGAGTATTTTAAAGATTAGGCGGAAAACGAAAAAATGGTCGGAAGGCGCAAGTTTCCTAATAAGGGCTTCTTTTAAGGTTCTTTTCTGATTTTCAATGGTTAATATTCATAGAATAAGAAGTATTGAGGGATATCTCAGATAAATGGGTCTTTTCGCAAACATTTTAGGAGTATTTTAAAGATTGGGCGGCATACGATAAAATGGGCGGAAGGCGCAAGTTTCCTAATAAGGGCTACTTTTAACGTTCTTTTCTGATTTTCAATGGTTAATACTCATAGAATAAGAAGTATTGAGGGATATCTCAGATAAATGGGTCTTTTCGCAAACATTTTAGGAGTATTTTAAAGATTGGGCAGCATACGAAAAAATGGGCGGAAGGCGCAAGGTTTCTAATAAGGGCTTCTTTTAAGGTTCTTTTCAGATTTGGAATGGTAATACTCATAAAATAAGGTGTATTTAGGGATATCTCAGATAAATGGGTCTTTTCGCAAACATTTTAGGAGTATTTTAAAGATTGGGCGGCATACGAAAAAATGGGCGGAAGGCGCAAGGTTTCTAATAAGGGCTTCTTTTAAGGTTCTTTTTAGATTTGGAATGGTTAGTACTCATAGAATAAAGGGTATTGAGGGATATCTCAGATAAATGGGTCTTTTCGCAAACATTTTAGGAGTATTTTAAAGATTGGGCGGCATACGATAAAATGGGCGGAAATCGCATGGTTCCTATTAAGCGCTTCTTTTAAGGTTCTTTCAGATTTTCAATAGTTAATACTCATAGAATAAAAGGTATTGAGGGATATCTCAGATAAATGGGTCTTTTCGCAAACATTTTAGGAGTATTTTAAAGATTGGGCGGAAAACGAAAAAATGGGCGGAAGGCGCAAGTTTCCTAATAATGGCTTCTTTTAAGGTTCTTTTCTGATTTTCAATGGTTAATATTCATAGAATAAGAAGTATTGAGGGATATCTCAGATAAATGGGTCTTTTCGCAAACATTTTAGGAGTATTTTAAAGATTGGGCGGCATACAAAAAAATGGGCGGAAGGCGCAAGGTTCCTAATAAGGGCTTCTTTTAAGGTTCTTTTCAGATTTTCAATGGTTTATACTCATAGAATAAAGGGTATTGAGGGATATCTCAGATAAATGGGTCTTTTCGCAAACATTTTAGGAGTATTTTAAAGATTGGGCGGCATACGAAAAAATGGGCGGAAGGCGCAAGGTTTCTAATAAGGGCTTCTTTTAAGGTTCTTTTCTGATTTTCAATGGTTAATACTCAGAAAATGAGAGGTCTTTAGGGATATCTCAGATAAATGGGTCTTTTCGCAAACATTTTAGGAGTATTTTAAAGATTGGGCGGCATACGATAAAATGGGCGGAAGGCGCAAGTTTCCTAATAAAGGCTACTTTTAACGTTCTTTTCTGATTTTCAATGGTTAATACTCATAGAATAAGAAGTATTGAGGGATATCTCAGATAAATGGGTCTTTTCGCAAACATTTTAGGAGTATTTTAAAGATTGGGCAGCATACGAAAAAATGGGCGGAAGGCGCAAGGTTTCTAATAAGGGCTTCTTTTAAGGTTCTTTTCAGATTTGGAATGGTAATACTCATAAAATAAGATGTATTTAGGGATATCTCAGATAAATGGGTCTTTTCGCAAACATTTTAGGAGTATTTTAAAGATTGGGCGGCATACGAAAAAATGGGCGGAAGGCGCAAGGTTTCTAATAAGGGCTTCTTTTAAGGTTCTTTTTAGATTTGGAATGGTTAGTACTCATAGAATAAGAAGTATTGAGGGATATCTCAGATAAATGGGTCTTTTCGCAAACATTTTAGGAGTATTTTAAAGATTGGGCGGAAAACGAAAAAATGGGCGGAAGGCGCAAGTTTCCTAATAATGGCTTCTTTTAAGGTTCTTTTCTGATTTTCAATGGTTAATATTCATAGAATAAGAAGTATTGAGGGATATCTCAGATAAATGGGTCTTTTCGCAAACATTTTAGGAGTATTTTAAAGATTGGGCGGCATACAAAAAAATGGGCGGAAGGCGCAAGGTTCCTAATAAGGGCTTCTTTTAAGGTTCTTTTCAGATTTTCAATGGTTTATACTCATAGAATAAAGGGTATTGAGGGATATCTCAGATAAATGGGTCTTTTCGCAAACATTTTAGGAGTATTTTAAAGATTGGGCGGCATACGAAAAAATGGGCGGAAGGCGCAAGGTTTCTAATAAGGGCTTCTTTTAAGGTTCTTTTCTGATTTTCAATGGTTAATACTCATAAAATGAGAGGTCTTTAGGGATATCTCAGATAAATGGGTCTTTTCGCAAACATTTTTGGAGTATTTTAAAGATTGGGCGGCATACGAAAAAATGGGTGGAAGGCGCAAGGTTCCTAATAAGGGCTTCTTTTAAGGTTCTTTTCAGATTTTCAATGGTTAATACTCATAGAATAAAGAGTATTGAGGGATATCTCATATAAATGGGTCTTTTCGCAAACATTTTAGGAGTATTTTAAAGATTGGGCGGCATACGAAAAAAATGGGCGGAAGGAGCAAGGTTCCTAATAAGGGCTTCTTTTAAGGTTCTTTTCAGATTTGGAATGGTAATACTCATAAAATAAGATGTATTTAGGGATATCTCAGATAAGAGGGTCTTTTCGCAAACATTTTAGGAGTATTTTAAAGATTGGGCGGCATACAAAAAAATGGGCGGAAGGCACAAGGTTCCTAATAAGGGCTTCTTTTAAGGTTCGTTTCAGATTTGGAATAGTTAATACTCATAGAATAAAGGGTATTTAGGGATATCTCAGATAAATGGGTCTTTTCGCAAACATTTTAGGAGTATTTTAAAGATTGGGAGGCATACGAAAAAATGGGTGGAAGGCGCAAGGTTCCTAATAAGGGCTTCTTTTAAGGTTCTTTTCAGATTTGGAATGGTTAGTACTCATAGAATAAAGGGTACTGAGGGATATCTCAGATAAATGGGTCTTTTCAAAAACATTTTAGGAGTATTTCAAAGATTGGGCGGCTTATGAAAAAATGGGCGGAAGGTGCACGGTTCCTAATAAGGGCTTCTTTTAAGGTTCTTTTCAGATTTGGAATGGTTAATACTCATAGAATAAAGAGTATTGAGGGATATCTCAGATAAATGGGTCTTTTCGCAAACATTTTAGGAGTATTTCAAACACTGTGCGGCATACAAAAAAATGGGCGGAAGTTGCAAGGTTCGTAATAAGGGCTTCTTTTAAGGTTCTTTTTAGATTTTCAATGGTTAATACTCATAGAATAAAGGGTATTGAGGGATATCTCAGATTAATGGGTCTTTTCGCAAACATTTTAGGAGTATTTTAAAGATTGGGCGGCATACGAAAAAATGGGCGGAAGGCGCAAGGTTTCTAATAAGAGCTTCTTTTAAGGTTCTTTTCAGATTTGGAATGGTTAGTACTCATAGAATAAAGGGTATTGAGGGATATCTCAGATAAATGGGTCTTTTCGCAAACATTTTAGGAGTATTTTAAAGATTGGGCGGCATACGATAAAATGGGCGGAAGGCGCAAGTTTCCTAATAAGGGCTACTTTTAACGTTCTTTTCTGATTTTCAATGGTTAATACTCATAGAATAAGAAGTATTGAGGGATATCTCAGATAAATGGGTCTTTTCGCAAACATTTTAGGAGTATTTTAAAGATTGGGCGGCATACGAAAAAATGGGCGGAAGGCGCAAGGTTTCTAATAAGGGCTTCTTTTAAGGTTCTTTTCAGATTTGGAATGGTTAATACTCATAGAATAAAGGGTATTGAGGGATATCTCAGATAAATGGGTCTTTTCGCAAACATTTTAGGAGTATTTTAAAGATTGGGCGGCATACGAAAAAATGGGCGGAAGGTGCAAGATTCCTAATAAGGGCTTCTTTTAAGGTTCTTTTCAGATTTTCAATGGTTAATACTCTTAGAATAAACGGTATTGAGGGATATCTCAGATAAATGGGTCTTTTCGCAAACATTTTAGGAGTATTTTTAAGATTGGACGGCATACGAAAAAATGGGCGGAAGGCGCAAAGTTCCTATTAAGGGCTTCTTTTAAGGTTCTTTTTAGATTTGGAATGGTTAGTACTCATAGAATAAAGGGTATTGAGGGATATCTCAGATAAATGGGTCTTTTTGCAAACATTTTAGGAGTATTTCAAAGATTGGGCGGCATACGAAAAAATGGGTGGAAGGCGCACGGTTCCTAATAAGGGCTTCTTTTAAGGTTCTTTTCAGATTTGGAATGGTTAATACTCATAAAATAAAGGGCATTGAGTGATATTTTAGATAAATGGATCTTTTCGCAAACATTTTAGGAGTATTTTAAAGATTGGGCGGCATACGAAAAAATGGGCGGAAGGCGCAAGGTTTCTAATAAGGGCTTCTTTTAAGGTTCTTTTCAGATTTGGAATGGTTAGTACTCATAGAATAAAGGGTATTGAGGGATATCTCAGATAAATGGGTCTTTTCGCAAACATTTTAGGAATATTTTAAAGATTGGGCGGCATACGATAAAATGGGCGGAAATCGCAAGGTTCCTATTAAGCGCTTCTTTTAAGGTTCTTTCAGATTTTCAATAGTTAATACTCATAGAATAAAGGGTATTGAGGGATATCTCAGATAAATGGGTCTTTTCGCAAACATTTTAGGAGTATTTTAAAGATTGGGCGGAAAACGAAAAAATGGGCGGAAGGCGCAAGTTTCCTAAAAATGGCTTCTTTTAAGGTTATTTTCTGATTTTCAATGGTTAATACTCATAGAATAAAGGGTATTGAGGGATATCTCAGATAAATGGGTATTTTCGCAAACATTTAAGGAGTATTTTAAAGATTGGGCGGCATACGAAAAAATGGGCGGAAGGCGCAAGGTTTCTAATAAGGGCTTCTTTTAAGGTTCTTTTCTGATTTTCAATGGTTAATACTCATAAAATGAGAGGTCTTTAGGGATATCTCAGATAAATGGGTCTTTTCGCAAACATTTTTGGAGTATTTTAAAGATTGGGCGGCATACGAAAAAATGGGTGGAAGGCGCAAGGTTCCTAATAAGGGCTTCTTTTAAGGTTCTTTTCAGATTTTCAATGGTTAATACTCATAGAATAAAGAGTATTGAGGGATATCTCATATAAATGGGTCTTTTCGCAAACATTTTAGTAGTATTTTAAAGATTAGGCGGCATACGAAAAAATGGGCGGAAGGTGCAAGGTTCCTAATAAGGGCTTCTTTTAAGGTTCTTTTCAGATTTTCAATGGTTAATACTTATACAATAAAGGGTATTGAGGGATATCTCAGATAAATGGGTCTTTTCGCAAACATTTTAGGAGTATTTTAAAGATTGGGCGGCATACGAAAAAATGGGCGGAAGGAGCAAGGTTCCTAATAAGGGCTTCTTTTAAGGTTCTTTTCAGATTTAGAATGGTAATACTCAAAAAATAAGATGTATTTAGGGATATCTCAGATAAATGGGTCTTTTCGCAAACATTTTAGGAGTTTTTTAAAGATTGGGCGGCATACAAAAAAATGGGCGGAAGGCACAAGGTTCCTAATAAGGGCTTCTTTTAAGGTTCGTTTCAGATTTGGAATGGTTAATACTCATAGAATAAAGGGTATTTAGGGATATCTCAGATAAATGGGTCTTTTCGCAAACATTTTAGGAGTATTTTAAAGATTGGGCGGCATACGAAAAAATGGGTGGAAGGCGCAAGGTTTCTAATAAGGGCTTCTTTTAAGGTTCTTTTCAGATTTGGAATGGTTAGTACTCATAGAATAAAGGGTATTGAGGGATATCTCAGATAAATGGGTCTTTTCACAAACATTTTAGGAGTATTTCAAAGATTGGGCGGCTTATGAAAAAATGGGCGGAAGGTGCACGGTTCCTAATAAGGGCTTCTTTTAAGGTTCTTTTCAGATTTTCAATGGTTAATACTCATAGAATAAAGAGTATTGAGGGATATCTCAGATAAATGGGTCTTTTCGCAAACATTTTAGGAGAATTTCAAACATTGTGCGGCATACAAAAAAATGGGCGGAAGTTGCAAGGTTCGTAATAAGGGCTTCTTTTAAGGTTCTTTTTAGATTTTCAATGGTTAATACTCATAGAATAAAGGGTATTGAGGGATATCTCAGATTAATGGGTCTTTTCGCAAACATTTTAGGAGTATTTCAAAGATTGGGCGGCATACGAAAAAATGGGCGGAAGGCGCAAGGTTTCTAATAAGAGCTTCCATTAAGCTTCTTTTCAGAGATTTGGAATGGTTAGTACTCATAGAATAAAGGGTATTGAGGGATATCTCAGATAAATGGGTCTTTTCGCAAACATTTTAGGAGTATTTTAAAGATTGGGCGGCATACGATAAAATGGGCGGAAATCGCAAGGTTCCTATTAAGCGCTTCTTTTAAGGTTCTTTCAGATTTTCAATAGTTAATACTCATAGAATAAAGGGTATTGAGGGATATCTCAGATAAATGGGTCTTTTCGCAAACATTTTAGGAGTATTTTAAAGATTGGGCGGAATGCTAAAAAATGGGCGGAAGGCGCAAGGTTCCTAATAAGGGCTTCTTTAAAGGTTCTTTTTAGATTTGGAATGGTTAGTACTCATAGAATAAAGGGTATTGAGGGATATCTCAGATAAATGGGTCTTTTCGCAAACATTTTAGGAGTATTTTAAAGATTGGGCGGCATACGAAAAAATGGGCAGAAGGCGCAAGGTTTCTAATAAGAGCTTCTTTTAAGGTTCTTTTCAAATTTGGAATGGTTAATACTCATAGAATAAAGGGTATTGAGGGATATCTCAGATAAATGGGTCTTTTCGCAAACATTTTAGGAGTATTTTAAAGATTGGGCGGCATACGAAAAAATGGGCGGAAGGAGCAAGGTTCCTAATAAGGGCTTCTTTTAAGGTTCTTTTCAGATTTGGAATGGTAATACTCATAAAATAAGATGTTTTTAGGGATATCTCAGATAAACGGGTCTTTTCGCAAACATTTTAGGAGTATTTTAAAGATTGGGCGGCATACAAAAAAATGGGCGGAAGGCACAAGGTTCCTAATAAGGGCTTCTTTTAAGGTTCTTTTCAAATTTGGAATGGTTAATACTCATAGAATAAAGGGTATTTAGGGATATCTCAGATAAAGGGGTCTTTTCACAAACATTTTAGGAGTATTTCAAAGATTGTGCGGCTTATGAAAAAATTGGCAGAAGGTGCACGGTTCCTAATAAGGGCTTCTTTTAAGGTTCTTTTCAGATTTTCAATGGTTAATACTCATAGAATAAAGAGTATTGAGGGATATCTCAGATAAATGGGTCTTTTCGCAAACATTTTAGGAGTATTTTAAAGATTGGGCGGCATACGAAAAAATGGGTGGAAGGCGCAAGGTTTCTAATAAGGGCTTCTTTTAAGGTTCTTTTCAGATTTGGAATGGTTAGTACTCATAGAATAAAGGGTATTGAGGGATATCTCAGATAAAGGGGTCTTTTCACAAACATTTTAGGAGTATTTCAAAGATTGTGCGGCTTATGAAAAAATGGGCAGAAGGTGCACGGTTCCTAATAAGGGCTTCTTTTAAGGTTCTTTTCAGATTTTCAATGGTTAATACTCATAGAATAAAGAGTATTGAGGGATATCTCAGATAAATGGGTCTTTTCGCAAACATTTCAGGAGTATTTCAAACATTGGGCGGCATACAAAAAAATGGGCGGAAGGTGCAAGGTTCGTAATAAGGGCTTCTTTTAAGGTTTTTTTTTAGATTTTCAATGGTTAATACTCATAGAATAAAGGGTATTGAGGGATATCTCAGATTAATGGGTCTATTCGCAAACATTTTAGGAGTATTTTAAAGATTGGGCGGCATACGAAAAAATGGGCAAAAGGCGCAAGTTTTCTAATAAGAGCTTCTTTTAAGGTTCTTTCCAGATTTGGAATGGTTAGTACTCATAGAATAAAGGGTATTGAGGGATATCTCAGATTAATGGGTCTTTTCGCAAACATTTTAGGAGTATTTTAAAGATTGGGCGGCATACGAAAAAATGGGCGGAAGACGCAAGGTTCCTAATAAGGGCTTCTTTTAAGGTTCTTTTCAGATTTTCAATGGTTAATACTCATAAAATGAGAGGTCTTTAGGGATATCTCAGATAAATGGGTCTTTTCGCAAACATTTTAGGAGTATTTCAAAGATTGTGCGGCTTATGAAAAAATGGGCAGAAGGTGCACGGTTCCTAATAAGGGCTTCTTTTAAGGTTCTTTTCAGATTTTCAATGGTTAATACTCATAGAATAAAGAGTATTGAGGGATATCTCAGATAAATGGGTCTTTTCGCAAACATTTTAGGAGTATTTTAAAGATTTGGCGGCATACGAAAAAATGGGTGGAAGGCGCAAGGTTTCTAATAAGGGCTTCTTTTAAGGTTCTTTTCAGATTTGGAATGGTTAGTACTCATAGAATAAAGGGTATTGAGGGATATCTCAGATAAAGGGGTCTTTTCACAAACATTTTAGGAGTATTTCAAAGATTGTGCGGCTTATGAAAAAATGGGCAGAAGGTGCACGGTTCCTAATAAGGGCTTCTTTTAAGGTTCTTTTTAGATTTTCAATGGTTAATACTCATAGAATAAAGAGTATTGAGGGATATCTCAGATAAATGGGTCTTTTCGCAAACATTTCAGGAGTATTTCAAACATTGGGCGGCATACAAAAAAATGGGCGGAAGGTGCAAGGTTCGTAATAAGGGCTTCTTTTAAGGTTTTTTTTTAGATTTTCAATGGTTAATACTCATAGAATAAAGGGTATTGAGGGATATCTCAGATTAATGGGTCTTTTCGCAAACATTTTAGGAGTATTTTAAAGATTGGGCGGCATACGAAAAAATGGGCAGAAGGCGCAAGGTTTCTAATAAGAGCTTCTTTTAAGGTTCTTTTCAGATTTGGAATGGTTAGTACTCATAGAATAAAGGGTATTGAGGGATATCTCAGATAAATGGGTCTTTTCGCAAACATTTTAGGAGTATTTTAAAGATTGGGCGGCATACGAAAAAATGGGCGGAAGGCGCAAGGTTCCTAATAAGGGCTTCTTTTAAGGTTCTTTTCAGATTTTCAATGGTTAATACTCATAAAATGAGAGGTCTTTAGGGATATCTCAGATAAATGGGTCTTTTCGCAAACATTTTTGGAGTATTTTAAAGATTGGGCGGCATACGAAAAAATGGGCGGAAGGCGCAAGGTTCCTAATAAGGGCTTCTTTTAAGGTTCTTTTCAGATTTTCAATGGTTAATACTCATAAAATGAGAGGTCTTTAGGGATATCTCAGATAAATGGGTCTTTTCGCAAACATTTTAGGAGTATTTCAAAGATTGGGCGGCATACGAAAAAATGGGTGGAAGGCGCAAGGTTCCTAATAAGGGCTTCTTTTAAGGTTCTTTTCAGATTTTCAATGGTTAATACTCATAGAATAAAGAGTATTGAGGGATATCTCAGATAAATGGGTCTTTTCGCAAACATTTTAGGAGTATTTTAAAGATTGGGCGGCATACGAAAAAATGGGCGGAAGGAGCAAGGTTCCTAATAAGGGCTTCTTTTAAGGTTCTTTTCAGATTTGGAATGGTAATACTCATAAAATAAGATGTATTTAGGGATATCTCAGATAAATGGGTCTTTTCGCAAACATTTTAGGAGTATTTTAAAGATTGGGCGGCATACGAAAAAATGGGCGGAAGGCGCAAGGTTCCTAATAAGGGCTTCTTTTAAGGTTCTTTTCAGATTTGGAATGGTTAGTACTCATAGAATAAAGGGTATTGAGGGATATCTCAGATAAATTGGTCTTTTCGCAAACATTTTAGGAATATTTTAAAGATTGGGCGGCATACGATAAAATGGGCTGAAATCGCAAGGTTCCTATTAAGCGCTTCTTTTAAGGTTCTTTCAGATTTTAAATAGTTAATACTCATAGAATAAAGGGTATTGAGGGATATCTCAGATAAATGGGTCTTTTCGCAAACATTTTTGGAGTATTTTAAAGATTGGGCGGAAAACGAAAAAATGGGCGGAAGGTGCAAGGTTCCTAATAATGGCTTCTTTTAAGGTTCTTTTCTGATTTTCAATGGTTAATATTCATAGAATAAGAAGTATTGAGGGATATCTCAGATAAATGGGTCTTTTCGCAAACATTTTAGGAGTATTTTAAAGATTGGGCGGCATACAAAAAAATGGGCGGAAGGCGCAAGGTTCCTAATAAGGGCTTCTTTTAAGGTTCTTTTCAGATTTTCAATGGTTAATACTCATAGAATAAAGAGTATTGAGGGATATCTCAGATAAATGGGTCTTTTCGCAAACATTTTAGGAGTATTTTAAAGATTTGGCGGCATACGAAAAAATGGGTGGAAGGCGCAAGGTTTCTAATAAGGGCTTCTTTTAAGGTTCTTTTCAGATTTGGAATGGTTAGTACTCATAGAATAAAGGGTATTGAGGGATATCTCAGATAAAGGGGTCTTTTCACAAACATTTTAGGAGTATTTCAAAGATTGTGCGGCTTATGAAAAAATGGGCAGAAGGTGCACGGTTCCTAATAAGGGCTTCTTTTAAGGTTCTTTTTAGATTTTCAATGGTTAATACTCATAGAATAAAGAGTATTGAGGGATATCTCAGATAAATGGGTCTTTTCGCAAACATTTCAGGAGTATTTCAAACATTGGGCGGCATACAAAAAAATGGGCGGAAGGTGCAAGGTTCGTAATAAGGGCTTCTTTTAAGGTTTTTTTTTAGATTTTCAATGGTTAATACTCATAGAATAAAGGGTATTGAGGGATATCTCAGATTAATGGGTCTTTTCGCAAACATTTTAGGAGTATTTTAAAGATTGGGCGGCATACGAAAAAATGGGCAGAAGGCGCAAGGTTTCTAATAAGAGCTTCTTTTAAGGTTCTTTTCAGATTTGGAATGGTTAGTACTCATAGAATAAAGGGTATTGAGGGATATCTCAGATAAATGGGTCTTTTCGCAAACATTTTAGGAGTATTTTAAAGATTGGGCGGCATACGAAAAAATGGGCGGAAGGCGCAAGGTTCCTAATAAGGGCTTCTTTTAAGGTTCTTTTCAGATTTTCAATGGTTAATACTCATAAAATGAGAGGTCTTTAGGGATATCTCAGATAAATGGGTCTTTTCGCAAACATTTTTGGAGTATTTTAAAGATTGGGCGGCATACGAAAAAATGGGCGGAAGGCGCAAGGTTCCTAATAAGGGCTTCTTTTAAGGTTCTTTTCAGATTTTCAATGGTTAATACTCATAAAATGAGAGGTCTTTAGGGATATCTCAGATAAATGGGTCTTTTCGCAAACATTTTAGGAGTATTTCAAAGATTGGGCGGCATACGAAAAAATGGGTGGAAGGCGCAAGGTTCCTAATAAGGGCTTCTTTTAAGGTTCTTTTCAGATTTTCAATGGTTAATACTCATAGAATAAAGAGTATTGAGGGATATCTCAGATAAATGGGTCTTTTCGCAAACATTTTAGGAGTATTTTAAAGATTGGGCGGCATACGAAAAAATGGGCGGAAGGAGCAAGGTTCCTAATAAGGGCTTCTTTTAAGGTTCTTTTCAGATTTGGAATGGTAATACTCATAAAATAAGATGTATTTAGGGATATCTCAGATAAATGGGTCTTTTCGCAAACATTTTAGGAGTATTTTAAAGATTGGGCGGCATACGAAAAAATGGGCGGAAGGCGCAAGGTTTCTAATAAGGGCTTCTTTTAAGGTTCTTTTCAGATTTGGAATGGTTAGTACTCATAGAATAAAGGGTATTGAGGGATATCTCAGATAAATTGGTCTTTTCGCAAACATTTTAGGAATATTTTAAAGATTGGGCGGCATACGATAAAATGGGCTGAAATCGCAAGGTTCCTATTAAGCGCTTCTTTTAAGGTTCTTTCAGATTTTAAATAGTTAATACTCATAGAATAAAGGGTATTGAGGGATATCTCAGATAAATGGGTCTTTTCGCAAACATTTTTGGAGTATTTTAAAGATTGGGCGGAAAACGAAAAAATGGGCGGAAGGTGCAAGGTTCCTAATAATGGCTTCTTTTAAGGTTCTTTTCTGATTTTCAATGGTTAATATTCATAGAATAAGAAGTATTGAGGGATATCTCAGATAAATGGGTCTTTTCGCAAACATTTTAGGAGTATTTTAAAGATTGGGCGGCATACAAAAAAATGGGCGGAAGGCGCAAGGTTCCTAATAAGGGCTTCTTTTAAGGTTCTTTTCAGATTTTCAATGGTTAATACTCATAGAATAAAGGGTATTGAGGGATATCTCAGATAAATGGGTCTTTTCGCAAACATTTTAGGAGTATTTTAAAGATTGGGCGGCATACGAAAAAATGGGCGGAAGGCGCAAGGTTTCTAATAAGGGCTTCTTTTAAGGTTCTTTTCTGATTTTCAATGGTTAATACTCATAAAATGAGAGGTCTTTAGGGATATCTCAGATAAATGGGTCTTTTCGCAAACATTTTTGGAGTATTTTAAAGATTGGGCGGCATACGAAAAAATAGGTGGAAGGCGCAAGGTTCCTAATAAGGGCTTCTTTTAAGGTTCTTTTCAGATTTTCAATGGTTAATACTCATAGAATAAAGAGTATTGAGGGATATCTCATATAAATGGGTCTTTTCGCAAACATTTTAGGAGTATTTTAAAGATTGGGCGGCATACGAAAAAATGGGCGGAAGGAGCAAGGTTCCTAATAAGGGCTTCTTTTAAGGTTCTTTTCAGATTTGGAATGGTAATACTCATAAAATAAGATGTATTTAGGGATATCTCAGATAAATGGGTCTTTTCGCAAACATTTTAGGAGTATTTTAAAGATTGGGCGGCATACAAAAAAATGGGCGGAAGGCACAAGGTTCCTAATAAGGGCTTCTTTTAAGGTTCGTTTCAGATTTTCAATGGTTAATACTCATAGAATAAAGGGTATTTAGGGATATCTCAGATAAATGGGTCTTTTCGCAAACATTTTAGGAGTATTTTAAAGATTGGGCGGCATACGAAAAAATGGGTGGAAGGCGCAAGGTTTCTAATAAGGGCTTCTTTTAAGGTTCTTTTCAGATTTGGAATGGTTAGTACTCATAGAATAAAGGGTATTGAGGGATATCTCAGATAAATGGATCTTTTCACAAACATTTTAGGAGTATTTCAAAGATTGGGCGGCTTATGAAAAAATGGGCGGAAGGTGCACGGTTCCTAATAAGGGCTTCTTTTAAGGTTCTTTTCAGATTTGGAATGGTTAATACTCATAGAATAAAGAGTATTGAGGGATATCTCAGATAAATGGGTCTTTTCGCAAACATTTTAGGAGTATTTCAAACACTGTGCGGCATACAAAAAAATGGGCGGAAGTTGCAAGGTTCGTAATAAGGGCTTCTTTTAAGGTTCTTTTTAGATTTTCAATGGTTAATACTCATAGAATAAAGGGTATTGAGGGATATCTCAGATTAATGGGTCTTTTCGCAAACATTTTAGGAGTATTTTAAAGATTGGGCGGCATACGAAAAAATGGGCGGAAGGCGCAAGGTTTCTAATAAGAGCTTCTTTTAAGGTTCTTTTCAGATTTGGAATGGTTAATACTCATAGAATAAACGGTATTGAGGGATATCTCAGATAAATGGGTCTTTTCGCAAACATTTTAGGAGTATTTTAAAGATTGGGCGGCATACGATAAAATGGGCGGAAGGCGCAAGTTTCCTAATAAGGGCTACTTTTAACGTTCTTTTCTGATTTTCAATGGTTAATACTCATAGAATAAGAAGTATTGAGGGATATCTCAGATAAATGGGTCTTTTCGCAAACATTTTAGGAGTATTTTAAAGATTGGGCGGCATACGAAAAAATGGGCGGAAGGCGCAAGGTTTCTAATAAGGGCTTCTTTTAAGGTTCTTTTCAGATTTGGAATGGTTAATACTCATAGAATAAAGGGTATTGAGGGATATCTCAGATAAATGGGTCTTTTCGCAAACATTTTAGGAGTATTTTAAAGATTGGGCGGCATACGAAAAAATGGGCGGAAGGCGCAAGGTTTCTAATAAGGGCTTCTTTTAAGGTTCTTTTCAGATTTGGAATGGTTAATACTCATAAAATAAAGGGCATTGAGTGATATTTTAGATAAATGGATCTTTTCACAAACATTTTAGGAGTATTTTAAAGATTGGGCGGCATACGAAAAAATGGGCGGAAGGCGCAAGGTTTCTAATAAGGGCTTCTTTTAAGGTTCTTTTCAGATTTGGAATGGTTAGTACTCATAGAATAAAGGGTATTGAGGGATATCTCAGATAAATGGGTCTTTTCGCAAACATTTTAGGAATATTTTAAAGATTGGGCGGCATACGATAAAATGGGCGGAAATCGCAAGGTTCCTATTAAGCGCTTCTTTTAAGGTTCTTTCAGATTTTCAATAGTTAATACTCATAGAATAAAGGGTATTGAGGGATATCTCAGATAAATGGGTCTTTTCGCAAACATTTTAGGAGTATTTTAAAGATTGGGCGGCATACGAAAAAATGGGCGGAAGGCGCAAGGTTTCTAATAAGAGCTTCTTTTAAGGTTCTTTTCAGATTTGGAATGGTTAGTACTCATAGAATAAAGGGTATTGAGGGATATCTCAGATAAATGGGTCTTTTCGCAAACATTTTAGGAGTATTTTAAAGATTGGGCGGCATACGATAAAATGGGCGGAAGGCGCAAGTTTCCTAATAAGGGCTACTTTTAACGTTCTTTTCTGATTTTCAATGGTTAATACTCATAGAATAAGAAGTATTGAGGGATATCTCAGATAAATGGGTCTTTTCGCAAACATTTTAGGAGTATTTTAAAGATTGGGCGGCATACGAAAAAATGGGCGGAAGGCGCAAGGTTTCTAATAAGGGCTTCTTTTAAGGTTCTTTTCAGATTTGGAATGGTTAATACTCATAGAATAAAGGGTATTGAGGGATATCTCAGATAAATGGGTCTTTTCGCAAACATTTTAGGAGTATTTTAAAGATTGGGCGGCATACGAAAAAATGGGCGGAAGGCGCAAGGTTTCTAATAAGGGCTTCTTTTAAGGTTCTTTTCAAATTTGGAATGGTTAATACTCATAAAATAAAGGGCATTGAGTGATATTTTAGATAAATGGATCTTTTCACAAACATTTTAGGAGTATTTTAAAGATTGGGCGGCATACGAAAAAATGGGCGGAAGGCGCAAGGTTTCTAATAAGGGCTTCTTTTAAGGTTCTTTTCAGATTTGGAATGGTTAGTACTCATAGAATAAAGGGTATTGAGGGATATCTCAGATAAATGGGTCTTTTCGCAAACATTTTAGGAATATTTTAAAGATTGGGCGGCATACGATAAAAATGGGCGGAAATCGCAAGGTTCCTATTAAGCGCTTCTTTTAAGGTTCTTTCAGATTTTCAATAGTTAATACTCATAGAATAAAGGGTATTGAGGGATATCTCAGATAAATGGGTCTTTTCGCAAACATTTTAGGAGTATTTTAAAGATTGGGCGGAAAACGAAAAAATGGGCGGAAGGCGCAAGTTTCCTAAAAATGGCTTCTTTTAAGGTTCTTTTCTGATTTTAAATGGTTAATACTCATAGAATAAGAAGTATTGAGGGATATCTCAGATAAATGGGTCTTTTCGCAAACATTTTAGGAGTATTTTAAAGATTGGGCGGCATACAAAAAAATGGGCGGAAGGCGCAAGGTTCCTAATAAGGGCTTCTTTTAAGGTTCTTTTCAGATTTTCAATGGTTAATACTCATAGAATAAAGGGTATTGAGGGATATCTCAGATAAATGGGTATTTTCGCAAACATTTTAGGAGTATTTTAAAGATTGGGCGGCATACGAAAAAATGGGCTGAAGGCGCAAGGTTTCTAATAAGGGCTTCTTTTAAGGTTCTTTTCTGATTTTCAATGGTTAATACTCATAAAATGAGAGGTCTTTAGGGATATCTCAGATAAATGGGTCTTTTCGCAAACATTTTTGGAGTATTTTAAAGATTGGGCGGCATACGAAAAAATGGGTGGAAGGCGCAAGGTTCCTAATAAGGGCTTCTTTTAAGGTTCTTTTCAGATTTTCAATGGTTAATACTCATAGAATAAAGAGTATTGAGGGATATCTCATATAAATGGGTCTTTTCGCAAACATTTTAGTAGTATTTTAAAGATTAGGCGGCATACGAAAAAATGGGCGGAAGGTGCAAGGTTCCTAATAAGGGCTTCTTTTAAGGTTCTTTTCAGATTTTCAATGGTTAATACTTATACAATAAAGGGTATTGAGGGATATCTCAGATAAATGGGTCTTTTCGCAAACATTTTAGGAGTATTTTAAAGATTGGGCGGCATACGAAAAAATGGGCGGAAGGAGCAAGGTTTCTAATAAGGGCTTCTTTTAAGGTTCTTTTCAGATTTGGAATGGTAATACTCATAAAATAAGATGTATTTAGGGATATCTCAGATAAATGGGTCTTTTCGCAAACATTTTAGGAGTATTTTAAAGATTGGGCGGCATACAAAAAAATGGGCGGAAGGCACAAGGTTCCTAATAAGGGCTTCTTTTAAGGTTCGTTTCAGATTTGGAATGGTTAATACTCATAGAATAAAGGGTATTTAGGGATATCTCAGATAAATGGGTCTTTTCGCAAACATTTTAGGAGTATTTTAAAGATTGGGCGGCATACGAAAAAATGGGTGGAAGGCGCAAGGTTTCTAATAAGGCTTCTTTTAAGGTTCTTTTCAGATGTTCAATGGTTAATACTCATAGAATAAAGAGTATTGAGGGATATCTCAGATAAATGGGTCTTTTCGCAAACATTTTAGGAGTATTTCAAACATTGTGCGGCATACAAAAAAATGGGCGAAAGTTGCAAGGTTCGTAATAAGGGCTTCTTTTAAGGTTCTTTTTAGATTTTCAATGGTTAATACTCATAGAATAAAGGGTATTGAGGGATATCTCAGATTAATGGGTCTTTTCGCAAACATTTTAGGAGTATTTTAAAGATTGGGCGGCATACGAAAAAATGGGCGGAAGGCGCAAGGTTTCTAATAAGAGCTTCTTTTAAGGTTCTTTTCAGATTTGGAATGGTTAGTACTCATAGAATAAAGGGTATTGAGGGATATCTCAGATAAATGGGTCTTTTCGCAAACATTTTAGGAGTATTTTAAAGATTGGGCGGCATGCGAAAAAATGGGCGGAAGGCGCAAGGTTCCTAATAAGGGCTTCTTTAAAGGTTCTTTTTAGATTTGGAATGGTTAGTACTCATAGAATAAAGGGTATTGAGGGATATCTCAGATAAATGGGTCTTTTCGCAAACATTTTAGGAGTATTTCAAAGATTGGGCGGCATACGAAAAAATGGGTGGAAGGCGCACGGTTCCTAATAAGGGCTTCTTTTAAGGTTCTTTTCAGATTTTCAATGGTTAATACTCATAGAATAAAGAGTATTGAGGGATATCTCATATAAATGGGTCTTTTCGCAAACATTTTAGGAGTATTTTAAAGATTGGGCGGCATACGAAAAAATGGGCGGAAGGAGCAAGGTTCCTAATAAGGGCTTCTTTTAAGGTTCTTTTCAGATTTGGAATGGTAATACTCATAAAATAAGAAGTATTTAGGGATATCTCAGATAAATGGGTCCTTTCGCAAACATTTTAGGAGTATTTCAAAGATTGGGCGGCATACGAAAAAATGGGTGGAAGGCGCACGGTTCCTAATAAGGGCTTCTTTTAAGGTTCTTTTCAGATTTTCAATGGTTAATACTCATAGAATAAAGAGTATTGAGGGATATCTCATATAAATGGGTCTTTTCGCAAACATTTTAGGAGTATTTTAAAGATTGGGCGGCATACGAAAAAATGGGCGGAAGGTGCAAGGTTCCTAATAAGGGCTTCTTTTAAGGTTCTTTTCAGATTTTCAATGGTTAATACTCATACAATAAAGGGTATTGAGGGATATCTCAGATAAATGGGTCTTTTCGCAAACATTTTAGTAGTATTTTAAAGATTAGGCGGCATACGAAAAAATGGGCGGAAGGTGCAAGGTTCCTAATAAGGGCTTCTTTTAAGGTTCTTTTCAGATTTTCAATGGTTAATACTTATACAATAAAGGGTATTGAGGGATATCTCAGATAAATGGGTCTTTTAGCAAACATTTTAGGAGTATTTTAAAGATTGGGCGGCATACGAAAAAATGGGCGGAAGGAGCAAGGTTCCTAATAAGGGCTTCTTTTAAGGTTCTTTTCAGATTTGGAATGGTAATACTCATAAAATAAGATGTATTTAGGGATATCTCAGATAAATGGGTCTTTTCGCAAACATTTTAGGAGTATTTTAAAGATTGGGCGGCATACAAAAAAATGGGCGGAAGGCACAAGGTTCCTAATAAGGGCTTCTTTTAAGGTTCGTTTCAGATTTGGAATGGTTAATACTCATAGAATAAAGGGTATTGAGGGATATCTCAGATAAATGGGTCTTTTCGCAAACATTTTAGGAGTATTTTAAAGATTGGGCGGCATACGAAAAAATGGGTGGAAGGCGCAAGGTTTCTAATAAGGGCTTCTTTTAAGGTTCTTTTCAGATTTGGAATGGTTAGTACTCATAGAATAAAGGGTATTGAGGGATATCTCAGATAAATGGGTCTTTTCACAAACATTTTAGGAGTATTTCAAAGATTGGGCGGCTTATGAAAAAATGGGCGGAAGGTGCACGGTTCCTAATAAGGGCTTCTTTTAAGGTTCTTTTCAGATTTTCAATGGTTAATACTCATAGAATAAAGAGTATTGAGGGATATCTCAGATAAATGGGTCTTTTCGCAAACATTTTAGGAGTATTTTACAGATTGGGCGGCATACGAAAAAATGGGAGTAAGGCGCAAGGTTCGTAATAAGGGCTTCTTTTAAGGTTCTTTTTAGATTTTCAATGGTTAATACTCATAGAATAAAGGGTATTGAGGGATATCTCAGATTAATGGGTCTTTTCGCAAACATTTTAGGAGTATTTTAAAGATTGGGCGGCATACGAAAAAATGGGCGGAAGGCGCAAGGTTTCTAATAAGAGCTTCTTTTAAGGTTCTTTTCAGATTTGGAATGGTTAGTACTCATAGAATAAAGGGTATTGAGGGATATCTCAGATAAATGGGTCTTTTCGCAAACATTTTAGGAGTATTTTAAAGATTGGGCGGCATACGATAAAATGGGCGGAAATCGCAAGGTTCCTATTAAGCGCTTCTTTTAAGGTCCTTTCAGATTTTCAATAGTTAATACTCATAGAATAAAGGGTATTGAGGGATATCTCAGATAAATGGGTCTTTTCGCAAACATTTTAGGAGTATTTTAAAGATTGGGCGGCATACGAAAAAATGGGCGGAAGGTGCAAGGTTCCTAATAAGGGCTTCTTTTAAGGTTCTTTTCAGATTTTCAATGGTTAATACTCATACAATAAAGGGTATTGAGGGATATCTCAGATAAATGGGTCTTTTCGCAAACATTTTAGGAGTATTTTAAAGATTGGGCGGCATACGAAAAAATGGGCGGAAGGAGCAAGGTTCCTAATAAGGGCTTCTTTTAAGGTTCTTTTCAGATTTGGAATGGTAATACTCATAAAATAAGAAGTATTTAGGGATATCTCAGATAAATGGGTCCTTTCGCAAACATTTTAGGAGTATTTTAAAGATTGGGCGGCATACAAAAATATGGGCGGAAGGCACAAGGTTCCTAATAAGGGCTTCTTTTAAGGTTCTTTTCAGATTTGGAATGGTTAATACTCATAGAATAAAGGGTATTTAGGGATATCTCAGATAAATGGGTCTTTTCGCAAACATTTTAGGAGTATTTTAAAGATTGGGCGGCATACGAAAAAATGGGTGGAAGGCGCAAGGTTCCTATTAAGCGCTTCTTTTAAGGTTCTTTTCAGATTTGGAATGGTTAATACTCATAGAATAAAGGGTATTTAGGGATATCTCAGATAAATGGGTCTTTTCGCAAACATTTCAGGAGTATTTCAAACATTGGGCAGCATACAAAAAAATGGGCGGAAGGTGCAAGGTTCGTAATAAGGGCTTCTTTTAAGGTTTTTTTTAGATTTTCAATGGTTAATACTCATAGAATAAAGAGTATTGAGGGATATCTCAGATTAATGGGTCTTTTCGCAAACATTTTAGGAGTATTTTAAAGATTGGGCGGCATACGAAAAAATGGGCAGAAGGCGCAAGGTTTCTAATAAGAGCTACTTTTAAGGTTCTTTTCAGATTTGGAATGGTTAGTACTCATAGAATAAAGGGTATTGAGGGATATCTCAGATTAATGGGTCTTTTCGCAAACATTTTAGGAGTATTTTAAAGATTGGGCGGCATACGATAAAATAGGCGGAAATCGCAAGGTTCCTATTAAGCGCTTCTTTTAAGGTTCTTTCAGATTTTCAATAGTTAATACTCATAGAATAAAGGGTATTGAGGGATATCTCAGATAAATGGGTCTTTTCGCAAACATTTTAGGAGTATTTTAAAGATTGGGCGGCATACGAAAAAATGGGCGGAAGGCTCAAGGTTTCTAATAAGGGCTTCTTTTAAGGTTTTTTTCATATTTTCAATGGTTATACTTTTACAATAAACGGTATTGAGGGATATCTCAGATAAATGGGTCTTTTCGCAAACATTTTAGGAGTATTTTTAAGATTGGGCGGCATACGAAAAAATGGGCGGAAGGCTCAAGGTTCCTAATAAGGGCTTCTTTTAAGGTTTTTTTCTGATTTTCAATGGTTAATACTCATAAAATGAGAGGTGTTTAGGGATATCTCAGATAAATATGTCTTTTCCCAAACATTTTAGGAGTATTTCAAAGATTGGGCGGCATACAAAAAAATGGGCGGAGGGTGCAAGGTTCGTAATAAGGGCTTCTTTTAAGGTTCTTTTCAGATTTTCAATGGTTAATACTCATAGAATAAAGGGTATTGAGGGATATCTCAGATAAATATGTTTTTTTCGCAAACATTTTAGGAGTATTTTAAAGATTGGGCGGCATACGAAAAAATGGGCGGAAGGAGCAAGGTTCCTAATGAGGGCTTCTTTTAAGGTTCTTTTCAGATTTGGAATGGTAATACTCATAAAATAAGATGTATTTAGGGATATCTCAGATAAATGGGTCGTTTCGCAAACATTTTAGGAGTATTTTAAAGATTGGGCGGCATACGAAAAAATGGGCGGAAGGCGCAAGGTTCCTAATAAGGGCTTCTTTTAAGGTTCTTTTTAGATTTTCAACGGTTAATACTCATAGAATAAAGGGTATTGAGGGATATCTCAGATAAATGGGTCTTTTCGCAAACATTTTAGGAGTATTTTAAAGATTGAGCGGCATACGAAAAAATGGGCGGAAGGTGCAAGGTTCCTAATAAGGGCTTCTTTGAAGGTTCTTTTCAGATTTGGAATGGTTAGTACTCATAGAATAAAGGGTATTGAGGGATATCTCAGATAAATGGGTCTTTTCGCAAACATTTCAGGAGTATTTCAAACATTGGGCGGCATACAAAAAAATGGGCGGAAGGTGCAAGGTTCGTAATAAGGGCTTCTTTTAAGGTTTTTTTTAGATTTGCAATGGTTAATACTCATAGAATAAAGGGTATTGAGGGATATCTCAGATTAATGGGTCTTTTCGCAAACATTTTAGGAGTATTTTAAAGATTGGGCGGCATACGAAAAAATGGGCGGAAGACGCAAGGTTTCTAATAAGAGCTTCTTTTAAGGTTCTTTTCAGATTTGGAATGGTTAGTACTCATAGAATAAAGGGTATTGAGGGATATCTCAGATAAATGGGTCTTTTCGCAAACATTTTAGGAGTATTTTAAAGATTGGGCGGTATACGAAAAAATGGGCGGAAATCGCAAGGTTCCTATTAAGCGCTTCTTTTAAGGTTCTTTCAGATTTTCAATAGTTAATACTCATAGAATAAAGGGTATTGAGGGATATCTCAGATAAATGGGTCTTTTCGCAAACATTTTAGGAGTATTTTAAAGATTGGGCGGCATACGAAAAAATGGGCGGAAGGAGCAAGGTTCCTAATAAGGGCTTCTTTTAAGGTTCTTTTCAGATTTGGAATGGTAATACTCATAAAATAAGAAGTATTTAGGGATATCTCAGATAAATGGGTCCTTTCGCAAACATTTTAGGAGTATTTTAAAGATTGGGCGGCATACAAAAATATGGGCGGAAGGCACAAGGTTCCTAATAAGGGCTTCTTTTAAGGTTCTTTTCAGATTTGGAATGGTTAATACTCATAGAATAAAGGGTATTTAGGGATATCTCAGATAAATGGGTCTTTTCGCAAACATTTTAGGAGTATTTTAAAGATTGGGCGGCATACGAAAAAATGGGTGGAAGGCGCAAGGTTCCTATTAAGCGCTTCTTTTAAGGTTCTTTTCAGATTTGGAATGGTTAATACTCATAGAATAAAGGGTATTTAGGGATATCTCAGATAAATGGGTCTTTTCGCAAACATTTCAGGAGTATTTCAAACATTGGGCGGCATACAAAAAAATGGGCGGAAGGTGCAAGGTTCGTAATAAGGGCTTCTTTTAAGGTTTTTTTTAGATTTTCAATGGTTAATACTCATAGAATAAAGAGTATTGAGGGATATCTCAGATTAATGGGTCTTTTCGCAAACATTTTAGGAGTATTTTAAAGATTGGGCGGCATACGAAAAAATGGGCAGAAGGCGCAAGGTTTCTAATAAGAGCTTCTTTTAAGGTTCTTTTCAGATTTGGAATGGTTAGTACTCATAGAATAAAGGGTATTGAGGGATATCTCAGATTAATGGGTCTTTTCGCAAACATTTTAGGAGTATTTTAAAGATTGGGCGGCATACGATAAAATGGGCGGAAATCGCAAGGTTCCTATTAAGCGCTTCTTTTAAGGTTCTTTCAGATTTTCAATAGTTAATACTCATAGAATAAAGGGTATTGAGGGATATCTCAGATAAATGGGTCTTTTCGCAAACATTTTAGGAGTATTTTAAAGATTGGGCGGCATACGAAAAAATGGGCGGAAGGCTCAAGGTTTCTAATAAGGGCTTCTTTTAAGGTTTTTTTCATATTTTCAATGGTTATACTCTTACAATAAACGGTATTGAGGGATATCTCAGATAAATGGGTCTTTTCGCAAACATTTTAGGAGTATTTTTAAGATTGGGCGGCATACGAAAAAATGGGCGGAAGGCTCAAGGTTCCTAATAAGGGCTTCTTTTAAGGTTCTTTTCTGATTTTCAATGGTTAATACTCATAAAATGAGAGGTGTTTAGGGATATCTCAGATAAATATGTCTTTTCCCAAACATTTTAGGAGTATTTCAAAGATTGGGCGGCATACAAAAAAATGGGCGGAGGGTGCAAGGTTCGTAATAAGGGCTTCTTTTAAGGTTCTTTTCAGATTTTCAATGGTTAATACTCATAGAATAAAGGGTATTGAGGGATATCTCAGATAAATATGTTTTTTTCGCAAACATTTTAGGAGTATTTTAAAGATTGGGCGGCATACGAAAAAATGGGCGGAAGGAGCAAGGTTCCTAATGAGGGCTTCTTTTAAGGTTCTTTTCAGATTTGGAATGGTAATACTCATAAAATAAGATGTATTTAGGGATATCTCAGATAAATGGGTCGTTTCGCAAACATTTTAGGAGTATTTTAAAGATTGGGCGGCATACGAAAAAATGGGCGGAAGGCGCAAGGTTCCTAATAAGGGCTTCTTTTAAGGTTCTTTTTAGATTTTCAACGGTTAATACTCATAGAATAAAGGGTATTGAGGGATATCTCAGATAAATGGGTCTTTTCGCAAACATTTTAGGAGTATTTTAAAGATTGGGTGGCATACGAAAAAATGGGCGGAAGGCGCAAGGTTCCTAATAAGGGCTTCTTTTAAGGTTCTTTCAGATTTGGAATGGTTAGTACTCATAGAATAAAGGGTATTGAGGGATATCTCAGATAAATGGGTCTTTTCGCAAACATTTTAGGAGTATTTTAAAGATTGGGCGGCATACGAAAAAATGGGCGGAAATCGCAAGGTTCCTATTAAGCGCTTCTTTTAAGGTTCTTTCAGATTTTCAATAGTTAATACTCATAGAATAAAGGGTATTGAGGGATATCTCAGATAAATGGGTCTTTTCGCAAACATTTTAGGAGTATTTTAAAGATTGGGCGGCATACGAAAAAATGGGCGGAAGGTGCAAGGTTCCTAATAAGGGCTTCTTTTAAGGTTCTTTTCAGATTTTCAATGGTTAATACTCATACAATAAAGGGTATTGAGGGATATCTTAGATAAATGGGTCTTTTCGCAAACATTTTAGGAGTATTTTAAAGATTGGGCGGCATACGAAAAAATGGGCGGAAGGAGCAAGGTTCCTAATAAGGGCTTCTTTTAAGGTTCTTTTCAGATTTGGAATGGTAATACTCATAAAATAAGAAGTATTTAGGGATATCTCAGATAAATGGGTCCTTTCGCAAACATTTTAGGAGTATTTTAAAGATTGGGCGGCATACAAAAATATGGGCGGAAGGCACAAGGTTCCTAATAAGGGCTTCTTTTAAGGTTCTTTTCAGATTTGGAATGGTTAATACTCATAGAATAAAGGGTATTTAGGGATATCTCAGATAAATGGGTCTTTTCGCAAACATTTTAGGAGTATTTTAAAGATTGGGCGGCATACGAAAAAATGGGTGGAAGGCGCAAGGTTCCTATTAAGCGCTTCTTTTAAGGTTCTTTTCAGATTTGGAATGGTTAATACTCATAGAATAAAGGGTATTTAGGGATATCTCAGATAAATGGGTCTTTTCGCAAACATTTCAGGAGTATTTCAAACATTGGGCGGCATACAAAAAAATGGGCGGAAGGTGCAAGGTTCGTAATAAGGGCTTCTTTTAAGGTTTTTTTTAGATTTTCAATGGTTAATACTCATAGAATAAAGAGTATTGAGGGATATCTCAGATTAATGGGTCTTTTCGCAAACATTTTAGGAGTATTTTAAAGATTGGGCGGCATACGAAAAAATGGGCAGAAGGCGCAAGGTTTCTAATAAGAGCTTCTTTTAAGGTTCTTTTCAGATTTGGAATGGTTAGTACTCATAGAATAAAGGGTATTGAGGGATATCTCAGATTAATGGGTCTTTTCGCAAACATTTTAGGAGTATTTTAAAGATTGGGCGGCATACGATAAAATGGGCGGAAATCGCAAGGTTCCTATTAAGCGCTTCTTTTAAGGTTTTTTAGAATTTTCAATAGTTAATACTCATAGAATAAAGGGTATTGAGGGATATCTCAGATAAATGGGTCTTTTCGCAAACATTTTAGGAGTATTTTAAAGATTGGGCGGCATACGAAAAAATGGGCGGAAGGCTCAAGGTTTCTAATAAGGGCTTCTTTTAAGGTTTTTTTCATATTTTCAATGGTTATACTCTTACAATAAACGGTATTGAGGGATATCTCAGATAAATGGGTCTTTTCGCAAACATTTTAGGAGTATTTTTAAGATTGGGCGGCATACGAAAAAATGGGCGGAAGGCTCAAGGTTCCTAATAAGGGCTTCTTTTAAGGTTCTTTTCTGATTTTCAATGGTTAATACTCATAAAATGAGAGGTGTTTAGGGATATCTCAGATAAATATGTCTTTTCCCAAACATTTTAGGAGTATTTCAAAGATTGGGCGGCATACAAAAAAATGGGCGGAGGGTGCAAGGTTCGTAATAAGGGCTTCTTTTAAGGTTCTTTTCAGATTTTCAATGGTTAATACTCATAGAATAAAGGGTATTGAGGGATATCTCAGATAAATATGTTTTTTTCGCAAACATTTTAGGAGTATTTTAAAGATTGGGCGGCATACGAAAAAATGGGCGGAAGGAGCAAGGTTCCTAATGAGGGCTTCTTTTAAGGTTCTTTTCAGATTTGGAATGGTAATACTCATAAAATAAGATGTATTTAGGGATATCTCAGATAAATGGGTCGTTTCGCAAACATTTTAGGAGTATTTTAAAGATTGGGCGGCATACGAAAAAATGGGCGGAAGGCGCAAGGTTTCTAATAAGGGCTTCTTTTAAGGTTCTTTTTAGATTTTCAACGGTTAATACTCATAGAATAAAGGGTATTGAGGGATATCTCAGATAAATGGGTCTTTTCGCAAACATTTTAGGAGTATTTTAAAGATTGAGCGGCATACGAAAAAATGGGCGGAAGGTGCAAGGTTCCTAATAAGGGCTTCTTTGAAGGTTCTTTTCAGATTTTCAATAGTTAGTACTAATAGAATAAACGGTATTAAGGGATATCGCAGATAAATGGGTCTTTTCGCAAACATTTTAGGAGTATTTTAAAGATTGGGCGGCATACGAAAAAATGGGCGGAAGGCGCAAGGTTCCTAATAAGGGCTTCTTTTAAGGTTTTTTTTCAGATTTGGAATGGTTAATACTCATAGAATAAAGGGTATTGAGGGATATCTCAGATAAATGGGTCTTTTCGCAAACATTTTAGGAGTATTTTAAATATTGGGCGGCATACGAAAAAATGGGGGGAAATCGCAAGGTTCCTATTAAGCGCTTCTTTTAAGGTTCTTTCAGATTTTCAATGGTTAATACTCATAGAATAAAGGGTATTGAGGGATATCTCAGATAAATGGGTCTTTTCGCAAACATTTTAAGAGTATTTTAAAGATTGGGCGGCATACGAAAAAATGGACGGAAGGCTCAAGGTTTCTAATAAGGGCTTCTTTTAAGGTTCTTTTTAGATTTGGAATGGTTAGTACTCATAGAATAACGGGTACTGAGGGATATCTCAGATAAATGGGTCTTTTCGCAAACATTTTAGGAGTATTTTAAAGATTGGGCGGCATACGAAAAAATGGGCGGAAGGCGCAAGTTTCCTAATAAGGGCTTCTTTTAAGGTTCTTTTCTGATTTTCAATGGTTAATACTCATAGAATAAAGGGTATTGAGGGATATCTCAGATAAATGGGTCTTTTCGCAAACATTTTAGGAGTATTTTAAAGATTGGGCGGCATACGAAAAAATGGACGGAAGGCTCAAGGTTTCTAATAAGGGCTTCTTTTAAGGTTCTTTTTAGATTTGGAATGGTTAGTACTCATAGAATAACGGGTACTGAGGGATATCTCAGATAAATGGGTCTTTTCGCAAACATTTTAGGAGTATTTTAAAGATTGGGCGGCATACGAAAAAATGGGCGGAAGGCGCAAGTTTCCTAATAAGGGCTTTTTTTAAGGTTCTTTTCTGATTTTCAATGGTTAATACTCATAGAATAAGAAGTATTGAGGGATATCTCAGATAAATGGGTCTTTTCGCAAACATTTTAGGAGTATTTTAAAGATTGGGCAGCATACGAAAAAATGGGCGTAAGGCGCAAGGTTTCTAATAAAGGCTTCTTTTAAGGTTCTTTTCAGATTTGGAATGGTTAGTACTCATAGAATAAAGGGTATTGAGGGATATCTCAGATAAATGGGTCTTTTCGCAAACATTTTTAGAGTATTTCAAAGATTGGGCGGCATACAAAAAAATGGGCGGAAGGCGCAAGGTTCCTAATAAGGGCTTCTTTTAAGGTTCTTTCCTGATTTTCAATCGTTAATACTCATAAAATGAGAGGTCTTTAGGGATATCTCAGATAAATGGGTCTTTTCGCAAACATTTTAGGAGTATTTTAACGAAATGGGTCTTTTCGCAAACATTTTAGGAGTATTTCAAAGATTGGGCGGCATACGAAAAAATGGGCGGAAGGCGCAAGGTTCCTAATAAGGGCTTATTTTAAGGTTCTTTTCAGATTTTCAATGGTTAATACTCATAGAATAAAGAGTATTGAGGGATATCTCAGATAAATGGGTCTTTTCGCAAACATTTTAGGAGTATTTCAAAGATTGGGCGGCATACAAAAAAATGGGCGGAAGGTGCAAGGTTCGTAATAAGGGCTTCTTTTAAGGTTCTTTTTAGATTTTCAATGGTTCATACTCATAGAAAAAAACGGTATTAAGGGATATCTCAGATAAATGGGTCTTTTCGCAAACATTTTAGGAGTATTTTAAAGATTGGGCGGCATACGAAAAAATGGGCGGAAGGTGCAAGGTTCCTAATAAGGGCTTCTTTTAAGGTTCTTTTCAGATTTTCAACGGTTAATACTCATAGAATAAAGGGTATTGAGGGATATCTCAGATAAATGGGTCTTTTCGCAAACATTTTAGGAGTATTTTAAAGATTGAGCGGCATACGAAAAAATGTTCGGAAGGCACAAGGTTCCTAATAAGGGCTTCTTTTAAGGTTCTTTTCTGATTTTCAATGGTTAATACTCATAGAATAAGAAGTATTGAGGGATATCTCAGATAAATGGGTCTTTTCGCAAACATTTTAGGAGTATTTTAAAGATTGGGCGGCATACGAAAAAATGGACGGAAGGCTCAAGGTTTCTAATAAGGGCTTCTTTTAAGGTTCTTTTTAGATTTGGAATGGTTAGTACTCATAGAATAACGGGTACTGAGGGATATCTCAGATAAATGGGTCTTTTCGCAAACATTTTAGGAGTATTTTAAAGATTGGGCGGCATACGAAAAAATGGGCGGAAGACGCAAGTTTCCTAATAAGGGCTTCTTTTAAGGTTCTTTTCTGATTTTCAATGGTTAATACTCATAGAATAAGAAGTATTGAGGGATATCTCAGATAAATGGGTCTTTTCGCAAACATTTTAGGAGTATTTTAAAGATTGGGCGGCATACGAAAAAATGGGCGTAAGGCGCAAGGTTTCTAATAAAGGCTTCTTTTAAGGTTCTTTTCAGATTTGGAATGGTTAGTACTCATAGAATAAAGGGTATTGAGGGATATCTCAGATAAATGGGTCTTTTCGCAAACATTTTTAGGAGTATTTCAAAGATTGGGCGGCATACGAAAAAATGGGCGGAAGGCGCAAGGTTCCTAATAAGGGCTTCTTTTAAGGTTCTTTCCTGATTTTCAATCGTTAATACTCATAAAATGAGAGGTCTTTAGGGATATCTCAGATAAATGGGTCTTTTCGCAAACATTTTAGGAGTATTTTAAAGAGTGGGCGGCATACGAAAAAATGGGCGGAAGGCGCAAGGTTCCTAATAAGGGCTTCTTTTAAGGTTCTTTCCTGATTTTCAATCGTTAATACTCATAAAATGAGAGGTCTTTAGGGATATCTCAGATAAATGGGTCTTTTCGCAAACATTTTAGGAGTATTTTAAAGATTGGGCGGCATACGAAAAAATGGGTGGAAGGCGCAAGGTTCCTAATAAGGGCTTCTTTAAAGGTTCTTTTTAGATTTGGAATGGTTAGTACTCATAGAATAAAGGGTATTGAGGGATATCTCAGATAAATGGGTCTTTTCGCAAACATTTTAGGAGTATTTCAAAGATTGGGCGGCATACGAAAAAATGGGCGGAAGGCGCAAGGTTCCTAATAAGGGCTTATTTTAAGGTTCTTTTCAGATTTTCAATGGTTAATACTCATAGAATAAAGGGTATTGAGGGATATCTCAGATAAATGGGTCTTTTCGCAAACATTTTAGGAGTATTTCAAAGATTGGGCGGCATACAAAAAAATGGGCGGAAGGTGCAAGGTTCGTAATAAGGGCTTCTTTTAAGGTTCTTTTTAGATTTTCAATGGTTCATACTCATAGAAAAAAACGGTATTAAGGGATATCTCAGATAAATGGGTCTTTTCGCAAACATTTTAGGAGTATTTTAAAGATTGAGCGGCATACGAAAAAATGTTCGGAAGGCACAAGGTTCCTAATAAGGGCTTCTTTTAAGGTTCTTTTCAGATTTTCAATAGTTAGTACTCATAGAATAAACGGTATTAAGGGATATCGCAGATAAATGTGTCTTTTCGGAAACATTTTAGGAGTATTTTAAAGATTGGGCGGCATACGAAAAAATGGGCGGAAGGCGCAAGGTTCCTAATAAGGGCTTCTTTTAAGGTTCTTTTCAGATTTGGAATGGTTAATACTCATAGAATAAAGGGTACTGAGGGATATCTCAGATAAATGGGTATTTTTGCAAACATTTTAGGAGTATTTTAAAGATTAGGCGGCATACGAAAAAATGGGCGGAAGGCGCAAGTTTCCTAAAAAGGGCTTCTTTTAAGGTTCCTTTCAGATTTTCAATGGTTAATACACATAGAATAAGAAGTAATGAGGGATATCTCAGATAAATGGGTCTTTTCGCAAACATTTTAGGAGTATTTTAAAGATTGGGCGGCATACGAAAAAATTGGCGGAAGGTGCAAGGTTCCTAAAAAGGGCTTCTTTTAAGGTTCTTTTCAGATTAGGAATGGTTAATACTCATAGAATAAAGGGTATTGAGGGATATCTCAGATAAATGGGTCTTTTCGCAAACATTTTAGGAGTATTTTTAAGAGTGGGCGGCATACGAAAAAATGGGGGGAAGGTGCAAAGTTCCTATTAAGCGCTTCTTTTAAGGTTCTTTTCAGATTTTCAGTAGTTAATACTCATAGAATAAACGGTATTAAGGGATATCTCAGATAAATGGGTCTTTTCGCAAACATTTTAGGAGTATTTTAAAGATTGGGCGGCATACGAAAAAATGGGCGGAAGGTGCAAGGTTCCTAATAAGGGCTTCTTTTAAGGTTCTTTTCAGATTTTCAATGGTTAATACTCTTAGAATAAAGGGTATTGAGGGATATCTCAGATAAATGGGTCTTTTCGCAAACATTTTAGGAGTATTTTAAAGATTGGGCGGCATACGAAAAAATTGGAGGGAGGCGCTAGGTTCCTAATAAGGGCTTCTTTTAAGGTTCTTTTCAGATTTTCAATGGTTAATACTCATAGAATAAAGGGTACTTAGGGATATCTCAGATAAATGGGTCTTTTCGCAAACATTTTAGGAGTATTTTAAAGATTGGGCGGCATATGAAAAAATGGGCGGAAGGTGCAAGGTTCCTAATAAGGGCTTCTTTTAATGTTCTTTTCAGATTTTCAATGGTTAATACTCATAGAATAAAGGGTATTGAGGGATATCTCAGATAAATGGGTCTTTTCGCAAACATTTTAGGAGTATTTTAAAGATTGAGCGGCATACGAAAAAATGGGCGGAAGGTGCAAGTTTCCTAATAAGGGCTTCTTTTAATGTTCTTTTCAGATTTTCAATGGTTAATACTCATAGAATAAAGGGTATTGAGGGATATCTCAGATTAATGGGTCTTTTCGCAAACATTTTAGGAGTATTTTAAAGATTGGGCGGCATACGAAAAAATGGGCGGAAGGCGCAAGGTTCCTAATAAGAGCTTCTTTTAAGGTTCTTTTCAGATTTTGAATGGTTAATACTCATAGAATAAAGGTTATTGAGGGATATCTCAGATAAATGGGTCTTTTCGCAAACATTTTAGGAGTATTTTAAAGATTGGGCGGCATACAATAAAATGGGCGGAAATCGCAAGGTTCCTATTAAGCGCTTCTTTTAAGGTTCTTTCAGATTTTCAATACTTAATACTCATAGAAAAAAGGGTATTGAAGGATATCTCAGATAAATGGATCTTTTCGCAAACATTTTAAGAGTATTTTAAAGATTGGGCGGCATACGAAAAAATGGACGGAAGGCTCAAGGTTTCTAATAAGGGCTTCTTTTAAGGTTCTTTTCAGATTTGGAATGGTTAGTACTCATAGAATAAAGGGTATTGAGGGATATCTCAGATAAATGGGTCTTTTCGCAAACATTTTAGGAGTATTTCAAAGATTGGGCGGCATACGAAAAAATGGGCGGAAGGCGCAAGGTTCCTAATAAGGGCTTCTTTTAAGGTTCTTTTCAGATTTGGAATGGTTAATACTCATAGAATAAAGGGTATTGAGGGATATCTCAGATAAATGGGTCTTTTCGCAAACATTTTAGGAGTATTTTAAAGATTGGGCGGCATACGAAAAAATGGGCGGAAGGCTCAAGGTTTCTAATAAGGGCTTCTTTTAAAGTTCTTTTCAGATTTGGAATGGTTAATACTCATAGAATAAAGGGTATTGAGGGATATCTCAGATAAATGGGTATTTTCGCAAACATTTTAGGAGTATTTTAAAGATTGGGCGGCATACGAAAAAATGGGCGGAAGGCACAAGGTTTCTAATAAGGGCTTGTTTTAAGGTTCTTTTCAGATTTTCAATGGTTAATACTCTTACAATAAACGGTATTGAGGGATATCTCAGATAAATGGGTCTTTTCGCAATCATTTTAGGAGTATTTTTAAGAGTGGGCGGCATACGAAAAAATGGGCGGAAGGCGCAAGGTTCCTAATAAGGGCTTCTTTTAAGGTTCTTTCCTGATTTTCAATCGTTAATACTCATAAAATGAGAGGTCTTTAGGGATATCTCAGATAAATGGGTCTTTTCGCAAACATTTTAGGAGTATTTTAAAGAGTGGGCGGCATACGAAAAAATGGGCGGAAGGCGCAAGGTTCCTAATAAGGGCTTCTTTTAAGGTTCTTTCCTGATTTTCAATCGTTAATACTCATAAAATGAGAGGTCTTTAGGGATATCTCAGATAAATGGGTCTTTTCGCAAACATTTTAGGAGTATTTTAAAGATTGGGCGGCATACGAAAAAATGGTCGGAAGGCGCAAGGTTCCTAATAAGGGCTTCTTTAAAGGTTCTTTTTAGATTTGGAATGGTTAGTACTCATAGAATAAAGGGTATTGAGGGATATCTCAGATAAATGGGTCTTTTCGCAAACATTTTAGGAGTATTTCAAAGATTGGGCGGCATACGAAAAAATGGGCGGAAGGCGCAAGGTTCCTAATAAGGGCTTATTTTAAGGTTCTTTTCAGATTTTCAATGGTTAATACTCATAGAATAATAAGTATTGAGGGATATCTCAGATAAATGGGTCTTTTCGCAAACATTTTAGGAGTATTTCAAAGATTGGGCGGCATACAAAAAAATGGGCGGAAGGTGCAAGGTTCGTAATAAGGGCTTCTTTTAAGGTTCTTTTTAGATTTTCAATGGTTCATACTCATAGAAAAAAACGGTATTAAGGGATATCTCAGATAAATGGGTCTTTTCGCAAACATTTTAGGAGTATTTTAAAGATTGAGCGGCATACGAAAAAATGTTCGGAAGGCACAAGGTTCCTAATAAGGGCTTCTTTTAAGGTTCTTTTCAGATTTTCAATAGTTAGTACTCATAGAATAAACGGTATTAAGGGATATCGCAGATAAATGTGTCTTTTCGGAAACATTTTAGGAGTATTTTAAAGATTGGGCGGCATACGAAAAAATGGGCGGAAGGCGCAAGGTTCCTAATAAGGGCTTCTTTTAAGGTTCTTTTCAGATTTGGAATGGTTAATACTCATAGAATAAAGGGTACTGAGGGATATCTCAGATAAATGGGTATTTTTGCAAACATTTTAGGAGTATTTTAAAGATTAGGCGGCATACGAAAAAATGGGCGGAAGGCGCAAGTTTCCTAAAAAGGGCTTCTTTTAAGGTTCCTTTCAGATTTTCAATGGTTAATACACATAGAATAAGAAGTAATGAGGGATATCTCAGATAAATGGGTCTTTTCGCAAACATTTTAGGAGTATTTTAAAGATTGGGCGGCATACGAAAAAATTGGCGGAAGGTGCAAGGTTCCTAAAAAGGGCTTCTTTTAAGGTTCTTTTCAGATTAGGAATGGTTAATACTCATAGAATAAAGGGTATTGAGGGATATCTCAGATAAATGGGTCTTTTCGCAAACATTTTAGGAGTATTTTTAAGAGTGGGCGGCATACGAAAAAATGGGGGGAAGGTGCAAAGTTCCTATTAAGCGCTTCTTTTAAGGTTCTTTTCAGATTTTCAGTAGTTAATACTCATAGAATAAACGGTATTAAGGGATATCTCAGATAAATGGGTCTTTTCGCAAACATTTTAGGAGTATTTCAAAGATTGGGCGGCATACGAAAAAATGGGCGGAAGGTGCAAGGTTCCTAATAAGGGCTTCTTTTAAGGTTCTTTTCAGATTTTCAATGGTTAATACTCTTAGAATAAAGGGTATTGAGGGATATCTCAGATAAATGGGTCTTTTCGCAAACATTTTAGGAGTATTTTAAAGATTGGGCGGCATACGAAAAAATTGGAGGGAGGCGCTAGGTTCCTAATAAGGGCTTCTTTTAAGGTTCTTTTCAGATTTTCAATGGTTAATACTCATAGAATAAAGGGTACTTAGGGATATCTCAGATAAATGGGTCTTTTCGCAAACATTTTAGGAGTATTTTAAAGATTGGGCGGCATATGAAAAAATGGGCGGAAGGTGCAAGGTTCCTAGTAAGGGATTCTTTTAAGGTTCTTTTCAGATTTTCAATGGTTAATACTCATAGAATAAAGGGTATTGAGGGATATCTCAGATAAATGGGTCTTTTCGCAAACATTTTAGGAGTATTTTAAAGATTGAGCGGCATACGAAAAAATGGGCGGAAGGTGCAAGTTTCCTAATAAGGGCTTCTTTTAATGTTCTTTTCAGATTTTCAATGGTTAATACTCATAGAATAAAGGGTATTGAGGGATATCTCAGATTAATGGGTCTTTTCGCAAACATTTTAGGAGTATTTTAAAGATTGGGCGGCATACGAAAAAATGGGCGGAAGGCGCAAGGTTTCTAATAAGAGCTTCTTTTAAGGTTCTTTTCAGATTTGGAATGGTTAGTACTCATAGAATAAAGGTTATTGAGGGATATCTCAGATAAATGGGTCTTTTCGCAAACATTTTAGGAGTATTTTAAAGATTGGGCGGCATACAATAAAATGGGCGGAAATCGCAAGGTTCCTATTAAGCGCTTCTTTTAAGGTTCTTTCAGATTTTCAATACTTAATACTCATAGAAAAAAGGGTATTGAAGGATATCTCAGATAAATGGATCTTTTCGCAAACATTTTAAGAGTATTTTAAAGATTGGGCGGCATACGAAAAAATGGGCGGAAGGCTCAAGGTTTCTAATAAGGGCTTCTTTTAAGGTTCTTTTTAGATTTGGAATGGTTAGTACTCATAGAATAAAGGGTATTGAGGGATATCTCAGATAAATGGGTCTTTTCGCAAACATTTTAGGAGTATTTCAAAGATTGGGCGGCATACGAAAAAATGGGCGGAAGGCGCAAGGTTCCTAATAAGGGCTTCTTTTAAGGTTCTTTTCAGATTTGGAATGGTTAATACTCATAGAATAAAGGGTATTGAGGGATATCTCAGATAAATGGGTATTTTCTCAAACATTTTAGGAGTATTTTAAAGATTGGGCGGCATACGAAAAAATGGGCGGAAGGCTCAAGGTTTCTAATAAGGACTTCTTTTAATGTTCTTTTCAGATTTTCAATGGTTAATACTCATAGAATAAAGGGTATTGAGGGATATCTCAGATAAATGGGTATTTTCGCAAACATTTTAGGAGTATTTTAAAGATTGGGCGGCATACGAAAAAATGGGCGGAAGGCACAAGGTTTCTAATAAGGGCTTGTTTTAAGGTTCTTTTCAGATTTTCAATGGTTAATACTCTTACAATAAACGGTATTGAGGGATATCTCAGATAAATGGGTCTTTTCGCAATCATTTTAGGAGTATTTTTAAGAGTGGGCGGCATACGAAAAAATGGGCGGAAGGCGCAAGGTTCCTAATAAGGGCTTCTTTTAAGGTTCTTTCCTGATTTTCAATGGTTAATACTCATAAAATGAGAGGTCTTTAGGTATATCTCAGATAAATGGGTCTTTTCGCAATCATTTTAGGAGTATTTTTAAGATTGGGCGGCATACGAAAAATTGGGTGGAAGGCGCAAGGTTTCTAATAAGGGCTTCTTTAAAGGTTCTTTTTAGATTTGGAATGGTTAGTACTCATAGAATAAAGGGTATTGAGGGATATCTCAGATAAATGGGTCTTTTCGCAAACATTTTAGGAGTATTTTAAAGATTGGGCAGCATACGAAAAAATGGGCGGAAGGCGCAAGGTTCATAATAAGGGCTGATTTTAAGGTTCTTTTCAGATTTTCAGTGGTTAATACTCATAGAATAAAGAGTATTGAGGGATATCTCAGATAAATGGGTCTTTTCGCAAACATTTTAGGAGTATTTCAAAGATTGGGCGGCATACAAAAAAATGGGCGGAAGGTGCAAGGTTCCTAATAAGGGCTTCTTTTAAGGTTCTTTTCAGATTTTCAATGGTTCATACTCATAGAAAAAAACGGTATTGAGGGATATCTCATATAAATGGGTCTTTTCGCAAACATTTTAGGAGTATTTTAAAGATTGGGCGGCTTACGATAAAATGGGCGTAAGGTGCAAGGTTCCTAATAAGGGCTTCTTTTAAGGTTCTTTTCAGATTTTCAATGGTTAATACTCATAGAATAAAGGGTATTGAGGGATATCTCAGATAAATGGGTCTTTTCGCAAACATTTTAGGAGTATTTTAAAGATTGGGCGGCATACGAAAAAATGGGGGGAAGGTGCAAAGTTCCTATTAAGCGCTTCTTTTAAGTTTCCTTTCAGATTTTCAGTAGTTAATACTCATAGAATAAACGGTATTAGGGATATCTCAGATAAATGGGTCTTTTCGCAAACATTTTAGGAATATTTTAAAGATTGGGCGGCATACGAAAAAATGGGCGGAAGGTGCAAGGTTCCTAATAAGGGCTTCTTTTAAGGTTCTTTTCAGATTTTTAATGGTTAATACTCTTAGAATAAAGGGTATTGAGGGATATCTCAGATAAATGGGTCTTTTCGCAAACATTTTAGGAGTATTTTACAGATTGGGCGGCATACGAAAAAATGGGAGGAAGGCGCTAGGTTCCTAATAAGGGCTTCTTTTAAGGTTCTTCTAGATTTTCAATGGTTAATACTCATAGAATAAAGGGTACTTAGGGATATCTCAGATAAATGGGTCTTTTCGCAAACATTTTAGGAGTATTTTAAAGATTGGGCGGCATACGAAAAAATGGGCGGAAGGTGCAAGGTTCCTAATAAGGGCTTCTTTTAATGTTCTTTTCAGATTTTCAATTGTTAATACTCATAGAATAAAGGGTATTGAGGGATATCTCAGATAAATGGGTCTTTTCGCAAACATTTTAGGAGTATTTTAAAGATTGGGCGGCATACGAAAAAATGGGCGGAAGGCGCAAGGTTTTCTAATAAGGGATTCTTTTAAGGTTCTTTTCTGATTTTCAATGGTTAATACTCATAGAATAAAGGGTACTGAGGGATATCTCAGATAAATGGGTCTTTTCGCAAACATTTTAGGAGTATTTTAAAGATTGGGCGGCATACGAAAAAATGGGCGGAAGGCGCAAGGTTCCTAATAAGGGCTTCTTTTAAGGTTCTTTTCAGATTTGGAATGGTTAATACTCATAGAATAAAGGGTATTAAGGGATATCTCAGATAAATGGGTCTTTTCGCAAACATTTTAGGAGTATTTAAAAGATTGGGCGGCATACGAAAAAATGGGCGGAAGGTGCAAAGTTCCTATTAAGCGCTTGTTTTAAGGTTCTTTTCATATATTCAGTAGTTAATACTCATAGAATAAACGGTAATAAGGGATATCTCAGATAAATGGGTCTTTTCGCAAACATTTTAGGAGTATTTTAAAGATTGGGCGGCATACGAAAAAGTGGGCGGAAGGTGCAAGGTTCCTAATAAGAGCTTCTTTTAAGGTTCTTTTCAGATTTTCAATGGTTAATACTCTTAGAATAAAGGGTATTGAGGGATATCTCAGATAAATGGGTCTTTTCGCAAACATTTTAGGAGTATTTTACAGATTGGGCGGCATACGAAAAAATGGGCGGAAGGCGCAAGGTTCCTAATAAGGGCTTCTTTTAAGGTTCTTTTCAGATTTTCAATAGTTAGTACTCATAGAATAAACGGTATTAAGGGATATCGCAGATAAATGGGTCTTTTCGGAAACATTTTAGGAGTATTTTACAGATTGGGCGGCATACGAAAAAATGGGCGGAAGGCGCAAGGTTTCTAATAAGGGCTTCTTTTAAGGTTCTTTTCAGATTAGGAATGGTTAATACTCATAGAATAAAGAGTACTGATGGATATCTCAGATAAATGGGTCTTTTCGCAAACATTTTAGGAGTATTTTAAAGATTGGGCGGCATACGAAAAAATGGGCGGAAGGCGCAAGTTTCCTAATAAGGGCTTCTTTTAAGGTTCCTTTCAGATTTGGAATGGTTAATACTCATAGAATAAAAGGTATTGAGGGATATCTCAGATAAATGGGTATTTTCGCAAACATTTTAGGAGTATTTTAAAGATTGGGCGGCATACGAAAAAATGGGCGGAAGGCTCAAGGTTTCTAATAAGGGCTTGTTTTAAGGTTCTTTTCAGATTTTCAATGGTTAATACTCTTACAATAAACGGTATTGAGGGATATCTCAGATAAATGGGTCTTTTCGCAATCATTTTAGGAGTATTTTTAAGAGTGGGCGGCATACGAAAAAATGGGCGGAAGGCGCAAGGTTCCTAATAAGGGCTTCTTTTAAGGTTCTTTCCTGATTTTCAATGGTTAATACTCATAAAATGAGAGGTCTTTAGGGATATCTCAGATAAATGGGTCTTTTCGCAATCATTTTAGGAGTATTTTTAAGATTGGGCGGCATACGAAAAATTGGGTGGAAGGCGCAAGGTTCCTAATAAGGGCTTCTTTAAAGGTTCTTTTTAGATTTGGAATGGTTAGTACTCATAGAATAAAGGGTATTGAGGGATATCTCAGATAAATGGGTCTTTTCGCAAACATTTTATGAGTATTTTAAAGATTGGGCAGCATACGAAAAAATGGGCGGAAGGCGCAAGGTTCCTAATAAGGGCTTATTTTAAGGTTCTTTTCAGATTTTCAGTGGTTAATACTCATAGAATAAAGAGTATTAAGGGATATCTCAGATAAATGGGTCTTTTCGCAAACATTTTAGGAGTATTTCAAAGATTGGGCGGCATACAAAAAAATGGGCGGAAGGTGCAAGGTTCGTAATAAGGGCTTCTTTTAAGGTTCTTTTCAGATTTTCAATGGTTCATACTTATAGAAAAAAACGGTATTGAGGGATATCTCATATAAATGGGTCTTTTCGCAAACATTTTAGGAGTATTTTAAAGATTGGGCGGCATACGAAAAAATGGGCGGAAGGTGCAAGGTTCCTAATAAGGGCTTCTTTTAAGGTTCTTTTCAGATTTTCAATGGTTAATACTCATAGAATAATAGGGTATTGAGGGATATCTCAGATAAATGGGTCTTTTCGCAAACATTTTAGGAGTATTTTAAAGATTGGGCGGCATACGAAAAAATGGGCGAAAGGAGCAAGGTTCTTAATAAGGCTTCTTTTAAGGTTCTTTTCAGATTTGGAATGGTAATACTTATAAAATAAGATGTATTTAGGGATATCTCAGATAAATGGGTCTTTTCGCAAACATTTTAGGAGTATTTAAAAGATTGGGCGGCATACGAAAAAATGGGCGGAAGGCGCAAGGTTCCTAATAAGGGCTTCTTTTAAGGTTATTTTTAGATTTTCAACGGTTAATACTCATAGAATAAAGGGTATTGAGGGATATCTCAGAAAAATGGGTCTTTTCGCAATTATTTTAGGAGTATTTTTAAGATTGAGCGGCATACGAAAAAATGGGCGGAAGGCACAAGGTTCCTAATAAGGGCTTTTTTTAAGGTTCTTTTCAGATTTTAAATAGTTAGTACTCATAGAATAAACGGTATTAAGGGATATCTCAGATAAATGGGTATTTTTGCAAACATTTTAGGAGTATTTTAAAGATTGGGCGGCATACGAAAAAATGGGCGGAAGGCGCAAGGTTCCAAATAAGGGCTTCTTTTAAGGTTCTTTTCAGATTTTCAATAGTTAGTACTCATAGAATAAACGGTATTAAGGGATATCGCAGATAAATGGGTCTTTTCGCAAACATTTTAGGAGTATTTTAAAGATTGGGCGGCAAACGAAAAAATGGGCGGAAGGCGCAAGGTTCCTAATAAGGGCTTCTTTTAAGGTTCTTTTCAGATTTGGAATGGTTAATACTCATAGAATAAAGGGTATTAAGTGATATCTCAGATAAATGGGTCTTTTCGCAAACATTTTAGGAGTATTTTAAAGATTGGGCGGCATACGAAAAAATGGGCGGAAGGCGCAAGGTTCCTAATAAGGGCTTCTTTTAAGGTTCTTTTCTGATTTTCAATGGTTAATACTCATAGAATAAAGGGTACTGAGGGATATCTCAGATAAATGGGTCTTTTCGCAAACATTTTAGGAGTATTTTAAAGATTGGGCGGCATACGAAAAAATGGGCGGAAGGCGCAAGGTTCCTATAAAGGGCTTCTTTTAAGGTTCTTTTCAGATTTTCAATGGTTAATACTCTTAGAATAAAGGGTATTGAGGGATATCTCAGATAAATTAGTCTTTTCGCAAACATTTTAGGAGTATTTTAAAGATTGGGCGGCATACGAAAAAATGGGCGGAAGGTGCAAGGTTCCTAATAAGGGCTTCTTTTAAGGTTCTTTTCAGATTTGGAATGGTTAATACTCATAGAATAAAGGGTATTAAGGGATATCTCAGATAAATGGGTCTTTTTGCAAACATTTTAGGAGTATTTTAAAGATTGGGCGGCATACGAAAAAATGGGCGGAAGGTGCAAAGTTCCTATTAAGCGCTTGTTTTAAGGTTCTTTTCAGATTTTCAGTAGTTAATACTCATAGAATAAACGGTAATAAGGGATATCTCAGATAAATGGGTCTTTTCGCAAACATTTTAGGAGTATCTTAAAGATTGGGCGGCATACGAAAAAATGGGCGGAAGGTGCAAGGTTCCTAATAAGGGCTTCTTTTAAGGTTCTTTTCAGATTTTCAATGGTTAATACTCTTAGAATAAAGGGTATTGAGGGATATCTCAGATAAATGGGTCTTTTCGCAAACATTTTAGGAGTATTTTACAGATTGGGCGGCATACGAAAAAATGGGCGGAAGGCGCAAGGTTCCTAATAAGGGCTTCTTTTAAGGTTCTTTTCAGATTTTCAATGGTTAATACTCTTAGAATAAAGGGTATTGAGGGATATCTCAGATAAATGGGTCTTTTCGCAAACATTTTAGGAGTATTTTAAAGATTGGGCGGCATACGAAAAAATTGGAGGGAGGCGCTAGGTTCCTAATAAGGGCTTCTTTTAAGGTTCTTTTCAGATTTTCAATGGTTAATACTCATAGAATAAAGGGTACTTAGGGATATCTCAGATAAATGGGTCTTTTCGCAAACATTTTAGGAGTATTTTAAAGATTGGGCGGCATATGAAAAAATGGGCGGAAGGTGCAAGGTTCCTAATAAGGGCTTCTTTTAATGTTCTTTTCAGATTTTCAATGGTTAATACTCATAGAATAAAGGGTATTGAGGGATATCTCAGATAAATGGGTCTTTTCGCAAACATTTTAGGAGTATTTTAAAGATTGAGCGGCATACGAAAAAATGGGCGGAAGGTGCAAGTTTCCTAATAAGGGCTTCTTTTAATGTTCTTTTCAGATTTTCAATGGTTAATACTCATAGAATAAAGGGTATTGAGGGATATCTCAGATTAATGGGTCTTTTCGCAAACATTTTAGGAGTATTTTAAAGATTGGGCGGCATACGAAAAAATGGGCGGAAGGCGCAAGGTTTCTAATAAGAGCTTCTTTTAAGGTTCTTTTCAGATTTGGAATGGTTAGTACTCATAGAATAAAGGTTATTGAGGGATATCTCAGATAAATGGGTCTTTTCGCAAACATTTTAGGAGTATTTTAAAGATTGGGCGGCATACAATAAAATGGGCGGAAATCGCAAGGTTCCTATTAAGCGCTTCTTTTAAGGTTCTTTCAGATTTTCAATACTTAATACTCATAGAAAAAAGGGTATTGAAGGATATCTCAGATAAATGGATCTTTTCGCAAACATTTTAAGAGTATTTTAAAGATTGGGCGGCATACGAAAAAATGGGCGGAAGGCTCAAGGTTTCTAATAAGGGCTTCTTTTAAGGTTCTTTTTAGATTTGGAATGGTTAGTACTCATAGAATAAAGGGTATTGAGGGATATCTCAGATAAATGGGTCTTTTCGCAAACATTTTAGGAGTATTTCAAAGATTGGGCGGCATACGAAAAAATGGGCGGAAGGCGCAAGGTTCCTAATAAGGGCTTCTTTTAAGGTTCTTTTCAGATTTGGAATGGTTAATACTCATAGAATAAAGGGTATTGAGGGATATCTCAGATAAATGGGTATTTTCTCAAACATTTTAGGAGTATTTTAAAGATTGGGCGGCATACGAAAAAATGGGCGGAAGGCTCAAGGTTTCTAATAAGGGCTTCTTTTAAAGTTCTTTTCAGATTTGGAATGGTTAATACTCATAGAATAAAGGGTATTGAGGGATATCTCAGATAAATGGGTATTTTCGCAAACATTTTAGGAGTATTTTAAAGATTGGGCGGCATACGAAAAAATGGGCGGAAGGCACAAGGTTTCTAATAAGGGCTTGTTTTAAGGTTCTTTTCAGATTTTCAATGGTTAATACTCTTACAATAAACGGTATTGAGGGATATCTCAGATAAATGGGTCTTTTCGCAATCATTTTAGGAGTATTTTTAAGAGTGGGCGGCATACGAAAAAATGGGCGGAAGGCGCAAGGTTCCTAATAAGGGCTTCTTTTAAGGTTCTTTCCTGATTTTCAATGGTTAATACTCATAAAATGAGAGGTCTTTAGGTATATCTCAGATAAATGGGTCTTTTCGCAATCATTTTAGGAGTATTTTTAAGATTGGGCGGCATACGAAAAATTGGGTGGAAGGCGCAAGGTTTCTAATAAGGGCTTCTTTAAAGGTTCTTTTTAGATTTGGAATGGTTAGTACTCATAGAATAAAGGGTATTGAGGGATATCTCAGATAAATGGGTCTTTTCGCAAACATTTTAGGAGTATTTTAAAGATTGGGCAGCATACGAAAAAATGGGCGGAAGGCGCAAGGTTCATAATAAGGGCTGATTTTAAGGTTCTTTTCAGATTTTCAGTGGTTAATACTCATAGAATAAAGAGTATTGAGGGATATCTCAGATAAATGGGTCTTTTCGCAAACATTTTAGGAGTATTTCAAAGATTGGGCGGCATACAAAAAAATGGGCGGAAGGTGCAAGGTTCCTAATAAGGGCTTCTTTTAAGGTTCTTTTCAGATTTTCAATGGTTCATACTCATAGAAAAAAACGGTATTGAGGGATATCTCATATAAATGGGTCTTTTCGCAAACATTTTAGGAGTATTTTAAAGATTGGGCGGCATACGAAAAAATGGGCGTAAGGTGCAAGGTTCCTAATAAGGGCTTCTTTTAAGGTTCTTTTCTGATTTTCAATGGTTAATACTCATAGAATAAAGGGTATTGAGGGATATCTCAGATAAATGGGTCTTTTCGCAAACATTTTAGGAGTATTTTAAAGATTGGGCGGCATACGAAAAAATGGGGGGAAGGTGCAAAGTTCCTATTAAGCGCTTCTTTTAAGTTTCCTTTCAGATTTTCAGTAGTTAATACTCATAGAATAAACGGTATTAGGGATATCTCAGATAAATGGGTCTTTTCGCAAACATTTTAGGAATATTTTAAAGATTGGGCGGCATACGAAAAAATGGGCGGAAGGTGCAAGGTTCCTAATAAGGGCTTCTTTTAAGGTTCTTTTCAGATTTTCAATGGTTAATACTCTTAGAATAAAGGGTATTGAGGGATATCTCAGATAAATGGGTCTTTTCGCAAACATTTTAGGAGTATTTTACAGATTGGGCGGCATACGAAAAAATGGGAGGAAGGCGCTAGGTTCCTAATAAGGGCTTCTTTTAAGGTTCTTCTAGATTTTCAATGGTTAATACTCATAGAATAAAGGGTACTTAGGGATATCTCAGATAAATGGGTCTTTTCGCAAACATTTTAGGAGTATTTTAAAGATTGGGCGGCATACGAAAAAATGGGCGGAAGGTGCAAGGTTCCTAATAAGGGCTTCTTTTAATGTTCTTTTCAGATTTTCAATTGTTAATACTCATAGAATAAAGGGTATTGAGGGATATCTCAGATAAATGGGTCTTTTCGCAAACATTTTAGGAGTATTTTAAAGATTGGGCGGCATACGAAAAAATGGGCGGAAGGCGCAAGGTTTTCTAATAAGGGATTCTTTTAAGGTTCTTTTCTGATTTTCAATGGTTAATACTCATAGAATAAAGGGTACTGAGGGATATCTCAGATAAATGGGTCTTTTCGCAAACATTTTAGGAGTATTTTAAAGATTGGGCGGCATACGAAAAAATGGGCGGAAGGCGCAAGGTTCCTAATAAGGGCTTCTTTTAAGGTTCTTTTCAGATTTGGAATGGTTAATACTCATAGAATAAAGGGTATTAAGGGATATCTCAGATAAATGGGTCTTTTCGCAAACATTTTAGGAGTATTTAAAAGATTGGGCGGCATACGAAAAAATGGGCGGAAGGTGCAAAGTTCCTATTAAGCGCTTGTTTTAAGGTTCTTTTCATATATTCAGTAGTTAATACTCATAGAATAAACGGTAATAAGGGATATCTCAGATAAATGGGTCTTTTCGCAAACATTTTAGGAGTATTTTAAAGATTGGGCGGCATACGAAAAAGTGGGCGGAAGGTGCAAGGTTCCTAATAAGAGCTTCTTTTAAGGTTCTTTTCAGATTTTCAATGGTTAATACTCTTAGAATAAAGGGTATTGAGGGATATCTCAGATAAATGGGTCTTTTCGCAAACATTTTAGGAGTATTTTACAGATTGGGCGGCATACGAAAAAATGGGCGGAAGGCGCAAGGTTCCTAATAAGGGCTTCTTTTAAGGTTCTTTTCAGATTTTCAATAGTTAGTACTCATAGAATAAACGGTATTAAGGGATATCGCAGATAAATGGGTCTTTTCGGAAACATTTTAGGAGTATTTTACAGATTGGGCGGCATACGAAAAAATGGGCGGAAGGCGCAAGGTTTCTAATAAGGGCTTCTTTTAAGGTTCTTTTCAGATTAGGAATGGTTAATACTCATAGAATAAAGAGTACTGATGGATATCTCAGATAAATGGGTCTTTTCGCAAACATTTTAGGAGTATTTTAAAGATTGGGCGGCATACGAAAAAATGGGCGGAAGGCGCAAGTTTCCTAATAAGGGCTTCTTTTAAGGTTCCTTTCAGATTTGGAATGGTTAATACTCATAGAATAAAAGGTATTGAGGGATATCTCAGATAAATGGGTATTTTCGCAAACATTTTAGGAGTATTTTAAAGATTGGGCGGCATACGAAAAAATGGGCGGAAGGCTCAAGGTTTCTAATAAGGGCTTGTTTTAAGGTTCTTTTCAGATTTTCAATGGTTAATACTCTTACAATAAACGGTATTGAGGGATATCTCAGATAAATGGGTCTTTTCGCAATCATTTTAGGAGTATTTTTAAGAGTGGGCGGCATACGAAAAAATGGGCGGAAGGCGCAAGGTTCCTAATAAGGGCTTCTTTTAAGGTTCTTTCCTGATTTTCAATGGTTAATACTCATAAAATGAGAGGTCTTTAGGGATATCTCAGATAAATGGGTCTTTTCGCAATCATTTTAGGAGTATTTTTAAGATTGGGCGGCATACGAAAAATTGGGTGGAAGGCGCAAGGTTCCTAATAAGGGCTTCTTTAAAGGTTCTTTTTAGATTTGGAATGGTTAGTACTCATAGAATAAAGGGTATTGAGGGATATCTCAGATAAATGGGTCTTTTCGCAAACATTTTATGAGTATTTTAAAGATTGGGCAGCATACGAAAAAATGGGCGGAAGGCGCAAGGTTCCTAATAAGGGCTTATTTTAAGGTTCTTTTCAGATTTTCAGTGGTTAATACTCATAGAATAAAGAGTATTAAGGGATATCTCAGATAAATGGGTCTTTTCGCAAACATTTTAGGAGTATTTCAAAGATTGGGCGGCATACAAAAAAATGGGCGGAAGGTGCAAGGTTCGTAATAAGGGCTTCTTTTAAGGTTCTTTTCAGATTTTCAATGGTTCATACTTATAGAAAAAAACGGTATTGAGGGATATCTCATATAAATGGGTCTTTTCGCAAACATTTTAGGAGTATTTTAAAGATTGGGCGGCATACGAAAAAATGGGCGGAAGGTGCAAGGTTCCTAATAAGGGCTTCTTTTAAGGTTCTTTTCAGATTTTCAATGGTTAATACTCATAGAATAATAGGGTATTGAGGGATATCTCAGATAAATGGGTCTTTTCGCAAACATTTTAGGAGTATTTTAAAGATTGGGCGGCATACGAAAAAATGGGCGAAAGGAGCAAGGTTCTTAATAAGGCTTCTTTTAAGGTTCTTTTCAGATTTGGAATGGTAATACTTATAAAATAAGATGTATTTAGGGATATCTCAGATAAATGGGTCTTTTCGCAAACATTTTAGGAGTATTTAAAAGATTGGGCGGCATACGAAAAAATGGGCGGAAGGCGCAAGGTTCCTAATAAGGGCTTCTTTTAAGGTTATTTTTAGATTTTCAACGGTTAATACTCATAGAATAAAGGGTATTGAGGGATATCTCAGAAAAATGGGTCTTTTCGCAATTATTTTAGGAGTATTTTTAAGATTGAGCGGCATACGAAAAAATGGGCGGAAGGCACAAGGTTCCTAATAAGGGCTTTTTTTAAGGTTCTTTTCAGATTTTAAATAGTTAGTACTCATAGAATAAACGGTATTAAGGGATATCTCAGATAAATGGGTATTTTTGCAAACATTTTAGGAGTATTTTAAAGATTGGGCGGCATACGAAAAAATGGGCGGAAGGCGCAAGGTTCCAAATAAGGGCTTCTTTTAAGGTTCTTTTCAGATTTTCAATAGTTAGTACTCATAGAATAAACGGTATTAAGGGATATCGCAGATAAATGGGTCTTTTCGCAAACATTTTAGGAGTATTTTAAAGATTGGGCGGCAAACGAAAAAATGGGCGGAAGGCGCAAGGTTCCTAATAAGGGCTTCTTTTAAGGTTCTTTTCAGATTTGGAATGGTTAATACTCATAGAATAAAGGGTATTAAGTGATATCTCAGATAAATGGGTCTTTTCGCAAACATTTTAGGAGTATTTTAAAGATTGGGCGGCATACGAAAAAAATGGGCGGAAGGCGCAAGGTTCCTAATAAGGGCTTCTTTTAAGGTTCTTTTCTGATTTTCAATGGTTAATACTCATAGAATAAAGGGTACTGAGGGATATCTCAGATAAATGGGTCTTTTCGCAAACATTTTAGGAGTATTTTAAAGATTGGGCGGCATACGAAAAAATGGGCGGAAGGCGCAAGGTTCCTATAAAGGGCTTCTTTTAAGGTTCTTTTCAGATTTTCAATGGTTAATACTCTTAGAATAAAGGGTATTGAGGGATATCTCAGATAAATTAGTCTTTTCGCAAACATTTTAGGAGTATTTTAAAGATTGGGCGGCATACGAAAAAATGGGCGGAAGGTGCAAGGTTCCTAATAAGGGCTTCTTTTAAGGTTCTTTTCAGATTTGGAATGGTTAATACTCATAGAATAAAGGGTATTAAGGGATATCTCAGATAAATGGGTCTTTTTGCAAACATTTTAGGAGTATTTTAAAGATTGGGCGGCATACGAAAAAATGGGCGGAAGGTGCAAAGTTCCTATTAAGCGCTTGTTTTAAGGTTCTTTTCAGATTTTCAGTAGTTAATACTCATAGAATAAACGGTAATAAGGGATATCTCAGATAAATGGGTCTTTTCGCAAACATTTTAGGAGTATCTTAAAGATTGGGCGGCATACGAAAAAATGGGCGGAAGGTGCAAGGTTCCTAATAAGGGCTTCTTTTAAGGTTCTTTTCAGATTTTCAATGGTTAATACTCTTAGAATAAAGGGTATTGAGGGATATCTCAGATAAATGGGTCTTTTCGCAAACATTTTAGGAGTATTTTACAGATTGGGCGGCATACGAAAAAATGGGCGGAAGGCGCAAGGTTCCTAATAAGGGCTTCTTTTAAGGTTCTTTTCAGATTTTCAATAGTTAGTACTCATAGAATAAACGGTATTAAGGGATATCGCAGATAAATGGGTCTTTTCGGAAACATTTTAGGAGTATTTTACAGATTGGGCGGCATACGAAAAAATGGGCGGAAGGCGCAAGGTTTCTAATAAGGGCTTCTTTTAAGGTTCTTTTCAGATTAGGAATGGTTAATACTCATAGAATAAAGAGTACTGATGGATATCTCAGATAAATGGGTCTTTTCGCAAACATTTTAGGAGTATTTTAAAGATTAGGCGGCATACGAAAAAATGGGCGGAAGGCGCAAGTTTCCTAATAAGGGCTTCTTTTAAGGTTCCTTTCAGATTTTCAATGGTTAATACTCATAGAATAAGAAGTATTGAGGGATATCTCAGATAAATGGGTATTTTCGCAAACATTTTAGGAGTATTTTAAAGATTGGGCGGCATACGAAAAAATGGGCGGAAGGCTCAAGGTTTCTAATAAGGGCTTGTTTTAAGGTTCTTTTCAAATTTTCAATGGTTAATACTCTTACAACAAACGGTATTGAGGGATATCTCAGATAAATGGGTCTTTTCGCAATCATTTTAGGAGTATTTTTAAGAGTGGGCGGCATACGAAAAAATGGGCGGAAGGCGCAAGGTTCCTAATAAGGGCTTCTTTTAAGGTTCTTTCCTGATTTTCAATGGTTAATACTCATAAAATGAGAGGTCTTTAGGGATATCTCAGATAAATGGGTCTTTTCGCAATCATTTTAGGAGTATTTTTAAGATTGGGCGGCATACGAAAAATTGGGTGGAAGGCGCAATGTTCCTAATAAGGGCTTCTTTAAAGGTTCTTTTTAGATTTGGAATGGTTAGTACTCATAGAATAAAGGGTATTGAGGGATATCTCAGATAAATGGGTCTTTTCGCAAACATTTTATGAGTATTTTAAAGATTGGGCAGCATACGAAAAAATGGGCGGAAGGCGCAAGGTTCCTAATAAGGGCTTATTTTAAGGTTCTTTTCAGATTTTCAGTGGTTAATACCCATAGAATAAAGAGTATTGAGGGATATCTCAGATAAATGGGTCTTTTCGCAAACATTTTAGGAGTATTTCAAAGATTGGGCGGCATACAAAAAACGGGCGGAAGGTGCAAGGTTCGTAATAAGGGCTTCTTTTAAGGTTCTTTTCAGATTTTCAATGGTTCATACTCATAGAAAAAAACGGTATTGAGGGATATCTCAGATAAATGGGTCTTTTCGCAAACATTTTAGGAGTATTTTAAAGATTGGGCGGCATACGAAAAAATGGGCGAAAGGTGCAAGGTTCCTACTAAGGGCTTCTTTTAAGGTTCTTTTCAGATTTTCAATGGTTAATACTCATAGAATAATAGGGTATTGAGGGATATCTCAGATAAATGGGTCTTTTCGCAAACATTTTAGGAGTATTTTAAAGATTGGGCGGCATACGAAAAAATGGGCGGAAGGAGCAAGGTTCCTTTTAAGGCTTCTTTTAAGGTTCTTTTCAGATTTGGAATGGTAATACTTATAAAATAAGATGTATTTAGGGATATCTCAGATAAATGGGTCTTTTCGCAAACATTTTAGGAGTATTTAAAAGATTGGGCGGCATACGAAAAAATGGGCGGAAGGCGCAAGGTTCCTAATAAGGGCTTCTTTTAAGGTTATTTTTAGATTTTCAACGGTTAATACTCATAGAATAAAGGGTATTGAGGGATATCTCAGAAAAATGGGTCTTTTCGCAATTATTTTAGGAGTATTTTAAAGATTGAGCGGCATACGAAAAAATGGGCGGAAGGCACAAGGTTCCTAATAAGGGCTTTTTTTAAGGTTCTTTTCAGATTTTCAATAGTTAGTACTCATAGAATAAACGGTATTAAGGGATATCTTAGATAAATGGGTCTTTTTGCAAACATTTTAGGAGTATTTTAAAGATTGGGCGGCATACGAAAAAATGGGCGGAAGGCGCAAGGTTCCTAATAAGGGCTTCTTTTAAGGTTCTTTTCAGATTTTCAATAGTTAGTACTCATAGAATAAACGGTATTAAGGGATATCGCAGATAAATGGGTCTTTTCGCAAACATTTTAGGAGTATTTTAAAGATTGGGCGGCATACGAAAAAATGGGCGGAAGGTGCAAAGTTCCTATTAAGCGCTTGTTTTAAGGTTCTTTTCAGATTTTCAGTAGTTAATACTTATAGAATAAACGGTAATAAGGGATATCTCAGATAAATGGGTCTTTTCGCAAACATTTTAGGAGTATTTTAAAGATTGGGCGGCATACGAAAAAATGGGCGGAAGGTGCAAGGTTCCTAATAAGAGCTTCTTTTAAGGTTCTTTTCAGATTTTCAATGGTTAATACTCTTAGAATAAAGGGTATTGAGGGATATCTCAGATAAATGGGTCTTTTCGCAAACATTTTAGGAGTATTTTACAGATTGGGCGGCATACGAAAAAATGGGCGGAAGGCGCAAGGTTCCTAATAAGGGCTTCTTTTAAGGTTCTATTCAGATTTTCAATAGTTAGTACTCATAGAATAAACGGTATTAAGGGATATTGCAGATAAATGGGTCATTTCGGAAACATTTTAGGAGTATTTTAAAGATTGGGCGGCATACGAAAAAATGGGCGGAAGGCGCAAGGTTTCTTATAAGGGCTTCTTTTAAGGTTCTTTTCAGATTAGGAATGGTTAATACTCATAGAATAAAGAGTACTGATGGATATCTCAGATAAATGGGTCTTTTCGCAAACATTTTAGGAGTATTTTAAAGATTGGGCGGCATACGAAAAAATGGGCGGAAGGCGCAAGTTTCCTAATAAGGGCTTCTTTTAAGGTTCCTTTCAGATTTTCAATGGTTAATACTCATAGAATAAGAAGTATTGAGGGATATCTCAGATAAATGGGTATTTTCGCAAACATTTTAGGAGTATTTTAAAGATTGGGCGGCATACGAAAAAATGGGCGGAAGGCTCAAGGTTTCTAATAAGGGCTTGTTTTAAGGTTCTTTTCAGATTTTCAATGGTTAATACTCTTACAATAAACGGTATTGAGGGATATCTCAGATAAATGGGTCTTTTCGCAATCATTTTAGGAGTATTTTTAAGAGTGGGCGGCATACGAAAAAATGGGCGGAAGGCGCAAGGTTCCTAATAAGGGCTTCTTTTAAGGTTCTTTCCTGATTTTCAATGGTTAATACTCATAAAATGAGAGGTCTTTAGGGATATCTCAGATAAATGGGTCTTTTCGCAATCATTTTAGGAGTATTTTTAAGATTGGGCGGCATACGAAAAATTGGGTAAAAGGCGCAAGGTTCCTAATAAGGGCTTCTTTAAAGGTTCTTTTTAGATTTGGAATGGTTAGTACTCATAGAATAAAGGGTATTGAGGGATATCTCAGATAAATGGGTCTTTTCGCAAACATTTTATGAGTATTTTAAAGATTGGGCAGCATACGAAAAAATGGGCGGAAGGTGCAAGGTTCCTAATAAGGGCTTATTTTAAGGTTCTTTTCAGATTTTCAGTGGTTAATACTCAAAGAATAAAGAGTATTGAGGGATATCTCAGATAAATGGGTCTTTTCGCAAACATTTTAGGAGTATTTCAAAGATTGGGCGGCATACAAAAAAATGGGCGGAAGGTGCAAGGTTCGTAATAAGGGCTTCTTTTAAGGTTCTTTTCAGATTTTCAATGGTTCATACTCATAGAAAAAAACGGTATTGAGGGATATCTCATATAAATGGGTCTTTTCGCAAACATTTTAGGAGTATTTTAAAGATTGGGCGGCATACGAAAAAATGGGCGGAAGGTGCAAGGTTCCTAATAAGGGCTTCTTTTAAGGTTCTTTTCAGATTTTCAATGGTTAATACTCATAGAATAATAGGGTATTGAGGGATATCTCAGAAAAATGGGTCTTTTCGCAATTATTTTAGGAGTATTTTAAAGATTGAGCGGCATACGAAAAAATGGGCGGAAGGCACAAGGTTCCTAATAAGGGCTTTTTTTAAGGTTCTGTTCAGATTTTAAATAGTTAGTACTCATAGAATAAACGGTATTAAGGGATATCTCAGATAAATGGGTATTTTTGCAAACATTTTAGGAGTATTTTAAAGATTGGGCGGCATACGAAAAAATGGGCGGAAGGCGCAAGGTTCCTAATAAGAGCTTCTTTTAAGGTTCTTTTCAGATTTTCAATAGTTAGTACTCATAGAATAAACGGTATTAAGGGATATCGCAGATAAATGGGTCTTTTCGGAAACATTTTAGGAGTATTTTACAGATTGGGCGGCATACGAAAAAATGGGCGGAAGGCGCAAGGTTTCTAATAAGGGCTTCTTTTAAGGTTCTTTTCAGATTAGGAATGGTTAATACTCATAGAATAAAGAGTACTGATGGATATCTCAGATAAATGGGTCTTTTCGCAAACATTTTAGGAGTATTTTAAAGATTGGGCGGCATACGAAAAAATGGGCGGAAGGCGCAAGTTTCCTAATAAGGGCTTCTTTTAAGGTTCCTTTCAGATTTTCAATGGTTAATACTCATAGAATAAGAAGTATTGAGGGATATCTCAGATAAATGGGTATTTTCGCAAACATTTTAGGAGTATTTTAAAGATTGGGCGGCATACGAAAAAATGGGCGGAAGGCTCAAGGTTTCTAATAAGGGCTTGTTTTAAGGTTCTTTTCAGATTTTCAATGGTTAATACTCTTACAATAAACGGTATTGAGGGATATCTCAGATAAATGGGTCTTTTCGCAAACATTTTAGGAGTATTTTTAAGAGTGGGCGGCATACGAAAAAATGGGCGGAAGGCGCAAGGTTCCTAATAAGGGCTTCTTTTAAGGTTCTTTCCTGATTTTCAATGGTTAATACTCATAAAATGAGAGGTCTTTAGGGATATCTCAGATAAATGGGTCTTTTCGCAATCATTTTAGGAGTATTTTTAAGATTGGGCGGCATACGAAAAATTGGGTGGAAGGCGCAAGGTTCCTAATAAGGGCTTCTTTAAAGGTTCTTTTTAGATTTGGAATGGTTAGTACTCATAGAATAAAGGGTATTGAGGGATATCTCAGATAAATGGGTCTTTTCGCAAACATTTTATGAGTATTTTAAAGATTGGGCAGCATACGAAAAAATGGGCGGAAGGCGCAAGGTTCCTAATGAGGGCTTCTTTTAAGGTTCTTTTCAGATTTTCAGTGGTTAATACTCATAGAATAAAGAGTATTGAGGGATATCTCAGATAAATGGGTCTTTTCGCAAACATTTTAGGAGTATTTCAAAGATTGGGCGGCATACAAAAAAATGGGCGGAAGGTGCAAGGTTCGTAATAAGGGCTTCTTTTAAGGTTCTTTTTAGATTTTCAACGGTTAATACTCATAGAATAAAGGGTATTGAGGGATATCTCAGAAAAATGGGTCTTTTCGCAATTATTTTAGGAGTATTTTAAAGATTGAGCGGCATACGAAAAAATGGGCGGAAGGCACAAGGTTCCTAATAAGGGCTTTTTTTAAGGTTCTTTTCAGATTTTAAATAGTTAGTACTCATAGAATAAACGGTATTAAGGGATATCTCAGATAAATGGGTATTTTTGCAAACATTTTAGGAGTATTTTAAAGATTGGGCGGCATACGAAAAAATGGGCGGAAGGCGCAAGGTTTCTAATAAGGGCTTCTTTTAAGGTTCTTTTCAGATTAGGAATGGTTAATACTCATAGAATAAAGAGTACTGATGGATATCTCAGATAAATGGGTCTTTTCGCAAACATTTTAGGAGTATTTTAAAGATTGGGCGGCATACGAAAAAATGGGCGGAAGGCGCAAGTTTCCTAATAAGGGCTTCTTTTAAGGTTCCTTTTAGATTTTCAATGGTTAATACTCATAGAATAAGAAGTATTGAGGGATATCTCAGATAAATGGGTATTTTCGCAAACATTTTAGGAGTATTTTAAAGATTGGGCGGCATACGAAAAAATGGGCGGAAGGCTCAAGGTTTCTAATAAGGGCTTGTTTTAAGGTTCTTTTCAGATTTTCAATGGTTAATACTTTTACAATAAACGGTATTGAGGGATATCTCAGATAAATGGGTCTTTTCGCAAACATTTTAGGAGTATTTTTAAGAGTGGGCGGCATACGAAAAAATGGGCGGAAGGCACAAGGTTCCTAATAAGGGCTTCTTTTAAGGTTCTTTCCTGATTTTCAATGGTTAATACTCATAAAATGAGAGGTCTTTAGGGATATCTCAGATAAATGGGTCTTTTCGCAATCATTTTAGTAGTATATTTAAGATTGGGCGGCATACGAAAAATTGGGTGGAAGGCGCAAGGTTCCTAATAAGGGCTTCTTTAAAGGTTCTTTTTAGATTTGGAATGGTTAGTACTCATAGAATAAAGGGTATTGAGGGATATCTCAGATAAATGGGTCTTTTCGCAAACATTTTATGAGTATTTTAAAGATTGGGCAGCATACGAAAAAATGGGCGGAAGGCGCAAGGTTCCTAATGAGGGCTTCTTTTAAGGTTCTTTTCAGATTTTCAGTGGTTAATACTCATAGAATAAAGAGTATTGAGGGATATCTCAGATAAATGGGTCTTTTCGCAAACATTTTAGGAGTATTTCAAAGATTGGGCGGCATACAAAAAAATGGGCGGAAGGTGCAAGGTTCGTAATAAGGGCTTCTTTTAAGGTTCTTTTTAGATTTTCAACGGTTAATACTCATAGAATAAAGGGTATTGAGGGATATCTCAGAAAAATGGGTCTTTTCGCAATTATTTTAGGAGTATTTTAAAGATTGAGCGGCATACGAAAAAATGGGCGGAAGGCACAAGGTTCCTAATAAGGGCTTTTTTTAAGGTTCTTTTCAGATTTTAAATAGTTAGTACTCATAGAATAAACGGTATTAAGGGATATCTCAGATAAATGGGTATTTTTGCAAACATTTTAGGAGTATTTTAAAGATTGGGCGGCATACGAAAAAATGGGCGGAAGGCGCAAGGTTCCTAATAAGGGCTTCTTTTAAGGTTCTTTTCAGATTTTCAATAGTTAGTACTCATAGAATAAACGGTATTAAGGGATATCGCAGATAAATGGGTCTTTTCGCAAACATTTTAGGAGTATTTTACAGATTGGGCGGCATACGAAAAAATGGGCGGAAGGCGCAAGGTTCCTAATAAGGGCTTCTTTTAAGGTTCTTTTCTGATTTTCAATGGTTAATACTCATAGAATAAAGGGTATTGAGGGATATCTCAGATAAATGGGTCTTTTAAAGTATTTTAAAGATTGGGCGGCATACGAAAAAATGGGCGGAAGGAGCAAGGTTCCTAATAAGGCTTCTTTTAAGGTTCTTTTCAGATTTGGAATGGTAATACTCATAAAATAAGATGTATTTAGGGATATCTCAGATAAATGGGTCTTTTCGCAAACATTTTAGGAGTATTTAAAAGATTGGGCGGCATACGAAAAAATGGGCGGAAGGCGCAAGGTTCCTAATAAGGGCTTCTTTTAAGGTTATTTTTAGATTTTCAACGGTTAATACTCATAGAATAAAGGGTATTGAGGGATATCTCAGAAAAATGGGTCTTTTCGCAATTATTTTAGGAGTAAAATTTAAAGATTGAGCGGCATACGAAAAAATGGGCGGAAATCACAAGGTTCCTAATAAGGGCTTTTTTTAAGGTTCTTTTCAGATTTTAAATAGTTAGTACTCATAGAATAAACGGTATTAAGGGATATCTCAGATAAATGGGTATTTTTGCAAACATTTTAGGAGTATTTTAAAGATTGGGCGGCATACGAAAAAATGGGCGGAAGGCGCAAGTTTCCTAATAAGGGCTTCTTTTAAGGTTCTTTTCAGATTTTCAATGGTTCATACTCATAGAAAAAAAACGGTATTGAGGGATATCTCATATAAATGGGTCTTTTCGCAAACATTTTAGGAGTATTTTAAAGATTGGGCGGCATACGAAAAAATTGGCGGAAGGTGCAAGGTTCCTAAAAAGGGCTTCTTTTAAGGTTCTTTTCTGATTTTCAATGGTTAATACTCATAGAATAATAGGGTATTGAGGGATATCTCAGATAAATGGGTCTTTTTGCAAACATTTTAGGAGTATTTTAAAGATTGGGCGGCATACGAAAAAATGGGCGGAAGGAGCAAGGTTCCTAATAAGGCTTCTTTTAAGGTTCTTTTCAGATTTGGAATGGTAATACTCATAAAATAAGATGTATTTAGGGATATCTCAGATAAATGGGTCTTTTCGCAAACATTTTAGGAGTATTTTAAAGATTGGGCGGCATACGAAAAAATGGGCGGAAGGTGCAAGGTTCCTAATAAGGGCTTTTTTAAGGTTCTTTTCAGATTTTCAATGGTTAATACTCTTAGAATAAAGGGTATTGAGGGATATCTCAGATAAATGGGTCTTTTCGCAAACATTTTAGGAGTATTTTACAGATTGGGCGGCATACGAAAAAATGGGAGGAAGGCGCTAGGTTCCTAATAAGGGCTTCTTTTAAGGTTCTTCTAGATTTTCAATGGTTAATACTCATAGAATAAAGGGTACTTAGGGATATCTCAGATAAATGGGTCTTTTCGCAAACATTTTAGGAGTATTTTAAAGATTGGGCGGCATACGAAAAAATGGGCGGAAGGTGCAAGGTTCCTAATAAGGGCTTCTTTTAATGTCCTTTTCAGATTTTCAATGGTTAATACTCTTAGAATAAAGGGTATTGAGGGATATCTCAGATAAATGGGTCTTTTCGCAAACATTTTAGGAGTATTTTAAAGATTGGGCGGCATACGAAAAAATGGGCGGAAGGCGCAAGGTTCCTAATAAGGGCTTCTTTTAAGGTTTTTTTCTGATTTTCAATGGTTAATACTTATAGAATAAAGGGTACTGAGGGATATCTCAGATAAATGGGTCTTTTCGCAAACATTTTAGGAGTATTTTAAAGATTGGGCGGCATACGAAAAAATGGGCGGAAGGCGCAAGGTTCCTATAAAGGGCTTCTTTTAAGGTTCTTTTCAGATTTTCAATGGTTAATACGCTTAGAATAAAGGGTATTGAGGGATATCTCAGATAAATGGGTCTTTTCGCAGACATTTTAGGAGTATTTTAAAGATTGGGCGTCATACGAAAAAATGGGCGGAAGGCGCAAGGTTCCTAATAAGGGCTTCTTTTAAGGTTATTTTCAGATTTGGAATGGTTAATACTCATAGAATAAAGGGTATTAAGGGATATCTCAGATAAATGGGTCTTTTCGCAAACATTTTAGGAGTATTTTAAAGATTGGGCGGCATACGAAAAAATGGGCGGAAGGTGCAAAGTTCCTATTAAGCGCTTGTTTTAAGGTTCTTTTCAGATTTTCAGTAGTTAATACTCATAGAATAAACGGTATTAAGGGATATCTCAGATAAATGGGTCTTTTCGCAAACATTTTAGGAGTATTTTAAAGATTGGGCGGCATACGAAAAAATGGGCGGAAGGTGCAAGGTTCCTAATAAGAGCTTCTTTTAAGGTTCTTTTCAGATTTTCAATGGTTAATACTCTTAGAATAAACGGTATTGAGGGATATCTCAGATAAATGGGTCTTTTCGCAAACATTTTAGGAGTATTTTAAAGATTGGGCGGCATACGAAAAAATGGGCGGAAGGCGCAAGGTTCCTAATAAGGGCTTCTTTTAAGGTTCTTTTCAGATTTTCAATAGTTAGTACTCATAGAATAAACGGTATTAAGGGATATCGCAGATAAATGGGTCTTTTCGGAAACATTTTAGTAGTATTTTACAGATTGGGCGGCATACGAAAAAATGGGCGGAAGGCGCAAGGTTTCTAATAAGGGCTTCTTTTAAGGTTCTTTTCAGATTAGGAATGGTTAATACTCATAGAATAAAGAGTACTGATGGATATCTCAGATAAATGGGTCTTTTCGCAAACATTTTAGGAGTATTTTAAAGATTGGGCGGCATACGAAAAAATGGGCGGAAGGCGCAAGGTTTCTAATAAGGGCTTCTTTTAAGGTTCTTTTCAGATTTTCAATGGTTAATACTCATAGAATAAGAAGTATTGAGGGATATCTCAGATAAATGGGTCTTTTCGCAAACATTTTAGGAGTATTTTAAAGATTGGGCGGCATACGAAAAAATGGGCGGAAGGTGCAAGGTTCCTAATAAGGGCTTCTTTTAAGGTTCTTTTTAAATTCGGAATGGTTAATACTCATAGAATAAAGGGTATTGAGGGATATCTCAGATAAATGGGTCTTTTCACAAACATTTTATATGTATTTTAAAGATTGGGTGGCAAACGAAAAAATGGGCGGAAGGCACAAGGTTCCTAATAAGGGCTTCTTTTAAGGTTCTTTTTAAATTCGGAATGGTTAATACTCATAGAATAAACGGTATTAAGGGATATCTCAGATAAATGGGTCTTTTCGCAAACATTTTAGGAGTATTTTAAAGATTGGGCGGCATACGAAAAAATGGGCGGAAGGTGCAAGGTTCCTAATAAGGGCTTTTTTAAGGTTCTTTTCAGATTTTCAATGGTTAATACTCTTAGAATAAAGGGTATTGAGGGATATCTCAGATAAATGGGTCTTTTCGCAAACATTTTAGGAGTATTTTACAGATTGGGCGGCATACGAAAAAATGGGAGGAAGGCGCTAGGTTCCTAATAAGGGCTTCTTTTAAGGTTCTTCTAGATTTTCAATGGTTAATACTCATAGAATAAAGGGTACTTAGGGATATCTCAGATAAATGGGTCTTTTCGCAAACATTTTAGGAATATTTTAAAGATTGGGCGGCATACGAAAAAATGGGCGGAAGGTGCAAGGTTCCTAATAAGGGCTTCTTTTAATGTTCTTTTCAGATTTTCAATGGTTAATACTCTTAGAATAAAGGGTATTGAGGGATATCTCAGATAAATGGGTCTTTTCGCAAACATTTTAGGAGTATTTTAAAGATTGGGCGGCATACGAAAAAATGGGCGGAAGGCGCAAGGTTCCTAATAAGGGCTTCTTTTAAGGTTCTTTTCTGATTTTCAATGGTTAATACTCATAGAATAAAGGGTACTGAGGGATATCTCAGATAAATGGGTCTTTTCGCAAACATTTTAGGAGTATTTTAAAGATTGGGCGGCATACGAAAAAATGGGCGGAAGGCGCAAGGTTCCTATAAAGGGCTTATTTTAAGGTTCTTTTCAGATTTTCAAAGGTTAATACTCTTAGAATAAAGGGTATTGAGGGATATCTCAGATAAATGGGTCTTTTCGCAAACATTTTAGGAGTATTTTAAAGATTGGGCGGCATACGAAAAAATGGGCGGAAGGCGCAAGGTTCCTAATAAGGGCTTCTTTAAAGGTTCTTTTCAGATTTGGAATGGTTAATACTCATAGAATAAAGGGTATTAAGTGATATCTCAGATAAATGGGTCTTTTCGCAAACATTTTAGGAGTATTTTAAAGTTTGGGCGGAATACGAAAAAATGGGCGGAAGGTGCAAAGTTCCTATTAAGCGCTTGTTTTAAGGTTCTTTTCAGATTTTCAGTAGTTAATACTCATAGAATAAACGGTATTAAGGGATATCTCAGATAAATGGGTCTTTTCGCAAACATTTTAGGGGTATTTTAAAGATTGGGCGGCATACGAAAAAATGGGCGGAAGGCGCAAGGTTCCTAATAAGGGCTTCTTTTAAGGTTCTTTTCTGATTTTCAATGGTTAATACTCATAGAATAAAGGGTACTGAGGGATATCTCAGATAAATGGGTCTTTTCGCAAACATTTTAGGAGTATTTTAAAGATTGGGCGGCATACGAAAAAATGGGCGGAAGGCGCAAGGTTCCTATAAAGGGCTTATTTTAAGGTTCTTTTCAGATTTTCAAAGGTTAATACTCTTAGAATAAAGGGTATTGAGGGATATCTCAGATAAATGGGTCTTTTCGCAAACATTTTAGGAGTATTTTAAAGATTGGGCGGCATACGAAAAAATGGGCGGAAGGCGCAAGGTTCCTAATAAGGGCTTCTTTTAAGGTTCTTTTCAGATTTGGAATGGTTAATACTCATAGAATAAAGGGTATTAAGTGATATCTCAGCTAAATGGGTCTTTTCGCAAACATTTTAGGAGTATTTTAAAGATTGGGCGGAATACGAAAAAATGGGCGGAAGGTGCAAAGTTCCTATTAAGCGCTTGTTTTAAGGTTCTTTTCAGATTTTCAGTAGTTAATACTCATAGAATAAACGGTATTAAGGGATATCTCAGATAAATGGGTCTTTTCGCAAACATTTTAGGAGTATTTTAAAGATTGGGCGGCATACGAAAAAATGGGCGGAAGGTGCAAGGTTCCTAATAAGAGCTTCTTTTAAGGTTCTTTTCAGATTTTCAATGGTTAATACTCTTAGAATAAAGGGTATTGAGGGATATCTCAGATAAATGGGTCTTTTCGCAAACATTTTAGGAGTATTTTAAAGATTGGGCGGCATACGAAAAAATGGGCGGAAGGCACAAGGTTCCTAATAAGGGCTTCTTTTAAGGTTCTTTTCAGATTTTCAATAGTTAGTACTCATAGAATAAACGGTATTAAGGGATATCGCAGATAAATGGGTCTTTTCGGAAACATTTTAGGAGTATTTTACAGATTGGGCGGCATACGAAAAAATGGGCGGAAGGCGCAAGGTTTCTAATAAGGGTTTCTTATAAGGTTCTTTTCAGATTAGGAATGGTTAATACTCATAGAATAAAGAGTACTGATGGATATCTCAGATAAATGGGTCTTTTCGCAAACATTTTAGGAGTATTTTAAAGATTGGGCGGCATACGAAAAAATGGGCGGAAGGCGCAAGTTTCCTAATAAGGGCTTCTTTTAAGGTTCCTTTCAGATTTTCAATGGTTAATACTCATAGAATAAGAAGTATTGAGGGATATCTCAGATAAATGGGTCTTTTCGCAAACATTTTAGGAGTATTTTAAAGATTGGGCGGCATACGAAAAAATGGGCGGAAGGTGCAAGGTTCCTAATAAGGGCTTCTTTTAAGGTTCTTTTCAGATTTGGAATGGTTAGTACTCATAGAATAAAGGGTATTGAGGGATATCTCAGATAAATGGGTCTTTTCGCAAACATTTTAGGAGTATTTTAAAGATTGAGCGGCATACGAAAAAATGGGCGGAAGGTGCAAGGTTCCTAATAAGGGCTTCTTTTAAGGTTCTTTTTAAATTCGGAATGGTTAATACTCATAGAATAAAGGGTATTGAGGGATATCTCAGATAAATGGGTCTTTTCACAAACATTTTATATGTATTTTAAAGATTGGGCGGCAAACGAAAAAATGGGCGGAAGGCACAAGGTTCCTAATAAGGGCTTATTTTAAGGTTCTTTTTAGATTTGGAATGGTTTATACTCATAGAATAAACGGTATTAAGGGATATCTCAGATAAATGGGTCTTTTCGCAAACATTTTAGGAGTATTTTAAAGATTGGGCGGCATACGAAAAAATGGGCGGAAGGCGCAAGGTTCCTAAAAAGGGCTTCTTTTAACGTTTTTTTTCTGATTTTCAATGGTTAATACACATAGAATAAGAAGTATTGAGGGATATCTCAGATAAATGGGTCTTTTCGCAAACATTTTAGGAGTATTTTAAAGATTGAGCGGCATACGAAAAAATTGGCGGAAGGCGCAAGGTTCCTAAAAAGGGCTTCCTTTAAGGTTCTTTTCAGATTTTTAATGGTTAATACTCATAGAATAAAGGGTACTGAGGGATATCTCAGATAAATGGGTATTTTCGCAAACATTTTAGGAGTATTTTAAAGATTGGGCGGCATACGAAAAAATGGGCGGAAGGTGCAAGGTTCCTAATAAGGGCTTCTTTTAAGGTTCTTTTTAGATTTGGAATGGTTAATACCCATAGAATAAACGGTATTGAGGGATATCTCAGATAAATGGGTCTTTTCGCAAACATTTTAGGAGTATTTTAAAGATTGGGCGGCATACGAAAAAATGGGCAGAAGGTGCAAGGTTCCTAATAAGGGCTTCTTTTAAGGTTCTTTTTAGATTTGGAATGGTTAATACTCATAGAATAAAGGGTATTGAGGGATATCTCAGATAAATGGGTCTTTTCACAAACATTTTATGAGTATTTTAAAGATTGGGCGGCATACGAAAAAATGGGCGGAAGGCACAAGGTTCCTAATAAGGGCTTATTTTAATGTTCTTTTCAGATTTGGAATGGTTAATACTCATAGAATAAAGGGTACTGAGGGATATCTCAGATAAATGGGTCTTTTCGCAAACATTTTAGGAGTATTTTAAAGATTGGGCGGCATACGAAAAAATGGGAGTAAGGCGCGAGGTTCCTAATAAGGGCTTCTTTTAAGGTTTTTTTCAGATTTTCAATAGTTAGTACTTATAAAATAAACGGTACTAAGGGATATCTCAGATAAATGGGTCTTTTCGCAAACATTTTAGGAGTATTTTAAAGATTGAGCGGCATACGAAAAAATGGGCGGAAGGCGCAAGGTTCCTAAAAAGGGCTTCTTTTAAGGTTCTTTTCAGATTAGGAATGGTTAATACTCATAGAATAAAGGGTACTGAGAGATATCTCAGATAAATGGGTATTTTCGCAAACATTTTAGGAGTATTTTAAAGATTGGGCGGCATACGAAAAAATGGGCGGAAGGTGCAAGGTTCCTAATAAGGGCTTCTTTTAAGGTTCTTTTTAGATTTGGAATGGTTAATACTCATAGAATAAAGGGTATTGAGGGATATCTCAGATAAATGGGTCTTTTCGCAAACATTTTAGGAGTATTTTAAAGATTGGGCGGCATACGAAAAAATGGGCGGAAGGTGCAAGGTTCCTAATAAGGGCTTCTTTTAAGGTTCTTTTTAGATTTGGAATGGTTAATACTCATAGAATAAAGGGTATTGAGGGATATATCAGATAAATGGGTCTTTTCACAAACATTTTATGAGTATTTTAAAGATTGGGCGCATACGAAAAAATGGGCGGAAGGTGCAAGGTTCCTAATAAGGGCTTATTTTAAGGTTCTTTTCAGATTTGGAATGGTTAGTACTCATACAATAAAGGGTATTAAGGGATATCTCAGATAAATGGGTCTTTTCGCAAACATTTTAGGAGTATTTTAAAGATTGGGCGGCATACGTAAAAATGGGCGGAAGGCGCAAGGTTCCTAATAAGGGCTTCTTTTAAGGTTCTTTTCAGATTTGGAATGGTTAATACTCATAGAATAAAGGGTACTGAGGGATATCTCAGATAAATGGGTCTTTTCGCAAACATTTTAGGAGTATTTTAAAGATTGGGCGGCATACGAAAAAATGGGCGGAAGGTGCAAGGTTCCTAATAAGGGCTTCTTTTAAGGTTTTTTTCAGATTTTCAATGGTTAATACTCTTAGAATAAAGGGTATTGAGGGATATCTCAGATAAATGGGTCTTTTCGCAAACATTTTAGGAGTATTTTACAGATTGGGCGGCATACAAAAAAATGGAAGGAAGGCGCAAGGTTCCTAATAAGGGCTTCTTTTAAGGTTCTTTTCAGATTTTCAATGGTTAATACTCATAGAATAAAGGGTATTTAGGGATATCTCAGATAAATGGGTCTTTTCGCAAACATTTTAGGAGTATTTTAAAGATTGGGCGGCATAGGAAAAAATGGGCGGAAGGTGCAAGGTTCCTAATAAGGGCTTCTTTTAAGGTTCTTTTTAGATTTTCAATGGTTAATACTCATAGAATAAAGGGTATTGAGGGATATCTCAGATAAATGGGTCTTTTCGCAAACATTTTAGGAGTATTTCAAAGATTGGGCGGCATACGAAAAAATGGGCGGAAGGCACAAGGTTCCTATTAAGGGCTTATTTTAAGGTTTTTTTCAGATTTGGAATGGTTAATACTCATAGAATAAACGGTATTAAGGGATATCTCAGATAAATGGGTCTTTTCGCAAACATTTTAGGAGTATTTTAAAGATTGGGCGGCATACGAAAAAATGGGCGGAAGGCGCAAGGTTCCTAATAAGGGCTTCTTTTAAGGTTCTTTTCAGATTTGGAATGGTAATACTCATAAAATAAGAGGTATTTAGGGATATCTCAGATAAATGGGTCTTTTCGCAAACATTTTAGGAGTATTTTACAGATTGGGCGGCATACGAAAAAATGGGAGTAAGGCGCAAGGTTCCTAATAAGGGCTTCTTTTAAGGTTTTTTTCAGATTTTCAATAGTTAGTACTCATAGAATAAACGGTATTAAGGGATATCGCAGATAAATGGGTCTTTTCGGAAACATTTTAGGAGTATTTTAAAGATTGGGCGGCATACGAAAAAATGGGCGGAAGGCACAAGATTCCTATTAAGGGCTTTTTTTAAGGTTCTTTTCAGATTTGGAATGGTTAATACTCATAGAATAAACGGTATTAAGGGATATCTCAGATAAATGGGTCTTTTCGCAAACATTTTAGGAGTATTTTAAAGATTGGGCGGCATACGAAAAAATGGGCGGAAGGCGCAAGGTTCCTAATAAGGGCTTCTTTTAAGGTTCTTTTCAGATTTGGAATGGTTAATACTCATAGAATAAAGGGTACTGAGGGATATCTCAGATAAATGGGTCTTTTCGTAAACATTTTAGGAGTATTTTAAAGATTGGGCGGCATACGATAAAATGGGCGGAAGGCGCAAGGTTCCTAATAAGGGCTTCTTTTAAGGTTCTTTTCAGATTTGGAATGGTTAATACTCATAGAATAAAGGGTATTTAGGGATATCTCAGATAAATGGGTCTTTTCGCAAACATTTTAGGAGTATTTTACAGATTGGGCGGCATACGAAAAAATGGGAGGAAGGCGCAAGGTTCCTAATAAGGGCTTCTTTTAAGGTTCTTTTCAGATTTTCAATGGTTAATACTCATAGAATAAAGGGTATTTAGGGATATCTCAGATAAATGGGTCTTTTCGCAAACATTTTAGGAGTATTTTAAAGATTGGGCGGCATACGAAAAAATGGGCGGAAGGTGCAAGGTTCCTAATAAGGGCTTCTTTTAATGTTCTTTTCAGATTTGGAATAGTTAATACTCATAGAATAAACGGTATTAAGGGATATCTCAGATAAATGGGTCTTTTCGCAAACATTTTAGGAGTATTTTAAAGATTGGGCGGCATACGAAAAAATGGGTGGAAGGTGCAAGGTTCCTAATAAGGGCTTCTTTTAAGGTTCTTTTCAGATTTTCAATGGTTAATACTCTTAGAATAAAGGGTATTGAGGGATATCTCAGATAAATGGGTCTTTTCGCAAACATTTTAGGAGTATTTTACAGATTGGGCGGCATACGAAAAAATGGAAGGAAGGCGCAAGGTTCCTAATAAGGGCTTCTTTTAAGGTTCTTTTCAGATTTTCAATGGTTAATACTCTTAGAATAAAGGGTATTGAGGGATATCTCAGATAAATGGGTCTTTTCGCAAACATTTTAGGAGTATTTTAAAGATTGGGCGGCATAGGAAAAAATGGGCGGAAGGTGCAAGGTTCCTAATAAGGGCTTCTTTTAAGGTTCTTTTCAGATTTTCAATGGTTAATACTCATAGAATAAAGGGTATTGAGGGATATCTCAGATAAATGGGTCTTTTCGCAAACATTTTAGGAGTATTTTAAAGATTGGGCGGCATACGAAAAAATGGGCGGAAGGCACAAGGTTCCTATTAAGGGCTTATTTTAAGTTTTTTTTCAGATTTGGAATGGTTAATACTCATAGAATAAACGGTATTAAGGGATATCTCAGATAAATGGGTCTTTTCGCAAACATTTTAGGAGTATTTTAAAGATTGGGCGGCATACGAAAAAATGGGCGGAAGGCGCAAGGTTCCTAATAAGGGCTTCTTTTAAGGTTCTTTTCAGATTTGGAATGGTTAGTACTCATAGAATAAACGGTATTAAGGGATATCTCAGATAAATGGGTCTTTTCGCAAACATTTTAGGAGTATTTTAAAGATTGGGCGGCATACGAAAAAATGGGCGGAAGGCGCAAGGTTCCTAATAAGGGCTTCTTTTAAGGTTCTTTTCAGATTTTCAATAGTTAGTACTCATAGAATAAACGGTATTAAGGGATATCGCAGATAAATGGGTCTTTTCCGAAACATTTTAGGAGTATTTTAAAGATTGGGCGGCATGCGAAAAAATGGGCGGAAGGCGCAAGGTTCCTATTAAGGGCTTCTTTTAAGGTTCTTTTCAGATTAGGAATGGTTAATACTCATAGAATAAAGGGTACTGATGGATATCTCAGATAAATGGGTCTTTTCGCAAACATTTTAGGAGTATTTTAAAGATTGGGCGGCATACGAAAAAATGGGCGGAAGGCTCAGGGTTCCTAATAAGGGCTTCTTTTAAGGATCTTTTCAGATTTGGAATGGTAATACTCATAAAATAAGATGTATTTAGGGATATCTCAGATAAATGGGTCTTTCCGCAAACATTTTAGGAGTATTTTAAAGATTGGGCGGCATACGAAAAAATGGGCGGAAGGCGCAAGGTTCCTAATAAGGGCTTCTTTTAAGGTTCTTTTCAGATTTGGAATGGTAATACTCATAAAATAAGAGGTATTTAGGGATATCTCAGATAAATGGGTCTTTTCGCAAACATTTTAGGAGTATTTTACAGATTGGGCGGCATACGAAAAAATGGGAGTAAGGCGCAAGTTTCCTAATAAGGGCTTCTTTTAAGGTTCTTTTCAGATTTTCAATAGTTAGTACTTATAGAATAAAGGGTATTTAGGGATATCGCAGATAAATGGGTCTTTTCGGAAACATTTTAGGAGTATTTTAAAGATTGGGCGGCATACGAAAAAATGGGCGGAAGGCACAAGATTCCTATTAAGGGCTTATTTTAAGGTTCTTTTCAGATTTGGAATGGTTAATACTCATAGAATAAACGGTATTAAGGGATATCTCAGATAAATGGGTCTTTTCGCAAACATTTTAGGAGTATTTTAAAGATTGGGCGGCATACGAAAAAATGGGCGGAAGGTGCAAGGTTCCTAATAAGGGCTTCTTTTAAGGTTCTTTTCAGATTTGGAATGGTTAATACTCATAGAATAAAGGGTACTGAGGGATATCTCAGATAAATGGGTCTTTTCGTAAACATTTTAGGAGTATTTTAAAGATTGGGCGGCATACGATAAAATGGGCGGAAGGCGCAAGGTTTCTAATAAGGGCTTCTTTTAAGGTTCTTTTCAGATTTGGAATGGTTAATACTCATAGAATAAAGGGTATTTAGGGATATCTCAGATAAATGGGTCTTTTCGCAAACATTTTAGGAGTATTTTAAAGATTAGGCGGCATACGAAAAAATGGGCGGAAGGCGCAAGGTTCCTAATAAGGGCTTCTTTTAAGGTTCTTTTCAGATTTGGAATGGTAATACTCATAAAATAAGAGGTATTTAGGGATATCTCAGATAAATGGGTATTTTCGCAAACATTTTAGGAGTATTTTACAGATTGGGCGGCATACGAAAAAATGGGAGGAAGGCGCAAGTTTCCTAATAAGGGCTTCTTTTAAGGTTCTTTTCAGATTTTCAATGGTTAATACTCATAGAATAAAGGGTATTGAGGGATATCTCAGATAAATGGGTCTTTTCGCAAACATTTTAGGAGTATTTTAAAGATTGGGCGGCATACGAAAAAATGGGCGGAAGGTGCAAGGTTCCTAATAAGGGCTTCTTTTAATGTTCTTTTCAGATTTGGAATAGTTAATACTCATAGAATAAACGGTATTAAGGGATATCTCAGATAAATGGGTCTTTTCGCAAACATTTTAGGAGTATTTTAAAGATTGGGCGGCATACGAAAAAATGGGCGGAAGGTGCAAGGTTCCTAATAAGGGCTTCTTTTAAGGTTCTTTTCAGATTTTCAATAGTTAGTACTCATAGAATAAACGGTATTAAGGGATATCACAGATAAATGGGTCTTTTCCGAAACATTTTAGGAGTATTTTAAAGATTGGGCGGCATACGAAAAAATGGGCGGAAGGCGCAAGGTTCCTATTAAGGGCTTCTTTTAAGGTTCTTTTCAGATTAGGAATGGTTAATACTCATAGAATAAAGGGTACTGATGGATATCTCAGATAAATGGGTCTTTTCGCAAACATTTTAGGAGTATTTTAAAGATTGGGCGGCATACGAAAAAATGGGCGGAAGGTGCAAGGTTCCTAATAAGGGCTTCTTTTAAGGTTCTTTTTAGATTTTCAATGGTTAATACTCATAGAATAAAGGGTATTGAGGGATATCTCAGATAAATGGGTCTTTTCGCAAACATTTTAGGAGTATTTTAAAGATTGGGCGGCATACGAAAAAATGGGCGGAAGGCTCAAGGTTCCTAATAAGGGCTTCTTTTAAGGTTCTTTTCAGATTTGGAATGGTAATACTCATAAAATAAGATGTATTTAGGGATATCTCAGATAAATGGGTCTTTTCGCAAACATTTTAGGAGTATTTTAAAGATTGGGCGGCATACGAAAAAATGGGCGGAAGGCTCAAGGTTCCTAATAAGGGCTTCTTTTAAGGTTCTTTTCAGATTTGGAATGGTAATACTCATAAAATAAGATGTATTTAGGGATATCTCAGATAAATGGGTCTTTTCGCAAACATTTTAGGAGTATTTTAAAGATTAGGCGGCATACGAAAAAATGGGCGGAAGGCGCAAGGTTCCTAATAAGGGCTTCTTTTAAGGTTCTTTTCAGATTTGGAATGGTAATACTCATAAAATAAGAGGTATTTAGGGATATCTCAGATAAATGGGTCTTTTCGCAAACATTTTAGGAGTATTTTACAGATTGGGCGGCATACGAAAAAATGGGAGTAAGGCGCAAGGTTCCTAATAAGGGCTTCTTTTAAGGTTGTTTTCAGATTTTCAATAGTTAGTACTCATAGAATAAACGGTATTAAGGGATATCGCAGATAAATGGGTCTTTTCGGAAACATTTTAGGAGTATTTTAAAGATTGGGCGGCATACGAAAAAATGGGCGGAAGGCACAAGATTCCTATTAAGGGCTTATTTTAAGGTTCTTTTCAGATTTGGAATGGTTAATACTCATAGAATAAAGGGTACTGAGGGATATCTCAGATAAATGGGTCTTTTCGTAAACATTTTAGGAGTATTTTAAAGATTGGGCGGCATACGATAAAATGGGCGGAAGGCGCAAGGTTCCTAATAAGGGCTTCTTTTAAGGTTCTTTTCAGATTTGGAATGGTTAATACTCATAGAATAAAGGGTATTTAGGGATATCTCAGATAAATGGGTCTTTTCGCAAACATTTTAGGAGTATTTTAAAGATTGGGCGGCATACGAAAAAATGGGCGGAAGGTGCAAGGTTCCTAATAAGGGCTTCTTTTAAGGTTCTTTTCAGATTTTCAATGGTTAATACTCTTAGAATAAAGGGTATTGAGGGATATCTCAGATAAATGGGTCTTTTCGCAAACATTTTAGGAGTATTTTAAAGATTGGGCGGCATACGAAAAAATGGGAGGAAGGCGCAAGTTTCCTAATAAGGGCTTCTTTTAAGGTTCTTTTCAGATTTTCAATGGTTAATACTCATAGAATAAAGGGTATTTAGGGATATCTCAGATAAATGGGTCTTTTCGCAAACATTTTAGGAGTATTTTAAAGATTGGGCGGCATACGAAAAAATGGGCGGAAGGTGCAAGGTTCCTAATAAGGGCTTCTTTTAATGTTCTTTTCAGATTTGGAATAGTTAATACTCATAGAATAAACGGTATTAAGGGATATCTCAGATAATTGGGTCTTTTCGCAAACATTTTAGGAGTATTTTAAAGATTGGGCGGCATACGAAAAAATGGGCGGAAGGTGCAAGGTTCCTAATAAGGGCTTCTTTTAAGGTTCTTTTCAGATTTTCAATGGTTAATACTCTTAGAATAAAGGGTATTGAGGGATATCTCAGATAAATGGGTCTTTTCGCAAACATTTTAGGAGTATTTTACAGATTGGGCGGCATACGAAAAAATGGAAGGAAGGCGCAAGGTTCCTAATAAGGGCTTCTTTTAAGGTTCTTTTCAGATTTTCAATGGTTAATACTCTTAGAATAAAGGGTATTGAGGGATATCTCAGATAAATGGGTCTTTTCGCAAACATTTTAGGAGTTATTTTAAAGATTGGGCGGCATAGGAAAAAATGGGCGGAAGGTGCAAGGTTCCTAATAAGGGCTTCTTTTAAGGTTCTTTTCAGATTTTCAATGGTTAATACTCATAGAATAAAGGGTATTGAGGGATATCTCAGATAAATGGGTCTTTTCGCAAACATTTTAGGAGTATTTCAAAGATTGGGCGGCATACGAAAAAATGGGCGGAAGGCACAAGGTTCCTATTAAGGGCTTATTTTAAGTTTTTTTTCAGATTTGGAATGGTTAATACTCATAGAATAAACGGTATTAAGGGATATCTCAGATAAATGGGTCTTTTCGCAAACATTTTAGGAGTATTTTAAAGATTGGGCGGCATACGAAAAAATGGGCGGAAGGCGCAAGGTTCCTAATAAGGGCTTCTTTTAAGGTTCTTTTCAGATTTGGAATGGTTAGTACTCATAGAATAAACGGTATTAAGGGATATCTCAGATAAATGGGTCTTTTCGCAAACATTTTAGGAGTATTTTAAAGATTGGGCGGCATACGAAAAAATGGGCGGAAGGCGCAAGGTTCCTATTAAGGGCTTCTTTTAAGGTTCTTTTCAGATTAGGAATGGTTAATACTCATAGAATAAAGGGTACTGATGGATATCTCAGATAAATGGGTCTTTTCGCAAACATTTTAGGAGTATTTTAAAGATTGGGCGGCATACGAAAAAATGGGCGGAAGGTGCAAGGTTCCTAATAAGGGCTTCTTTTAAGGTTCTTTTTAGATTTTCAATGGTTAATACTCATAGAATAAAGGGTATTGAGGGATATCTCAGATAAATGGGTCTTTTCGCAAACATTTTAGGAGTATTTTAAAGATTGGGCGGCATACGAAAAAATGGGCGGAAGGCTCAAGGTTCCTAATAAGGGCTTCTTTTAAGGTTCTTTTCAGATTTGGAATGGTAATACTCATAAAATAAGATGTATTTAGGGATATCTCAGATAAATGGGTCTTTTCGCAAACATTTTAGGAGTATTTTAAAGATTGGGCGGCATACGAAAAAATGGGCGGAAGGCGCAAGGTTCCTAATAAGGGCTTCTTTTAAGGTTCTTTTCAGATTTGGAATGGTAATACTCATAAAATAAGAGGTATTTAGGGATATCTCAGATAAATGGGTCTTTTCGCAAACATTTTAGGAGTATTTTACAGATTGGGCGGCATACGAAAAAATGGGAGTAAGGCGCAAGGTTCCTAATAAGGGCTTCTTTTAAGGTTGTTTTCAGATTTTCAATAGTTAGTACTCATAGAATAAACGGTATTAAGGGATATCGCAGATAAATGGGTCTTTTCGGAAACATTTTAGGAGTATTTTAAAGATTGGGCGGCATACGAAAAAATGGGCGGAAGGCACAAGATTCCTATTAAGGGCTTATTTTAAGGTTCTTTTCAGATTTGGAATGGTTAATACTCATAGAATAAAGGGTACTGAGGGATATCTCAGATAAATGGGTCTTTTCGTAAACATTTTAGGAGTATTTTAAAGATTTGGCGGCATACGATAAAATGGGCGGAAGGCGCAAGGTTCCTAATAAGGGCTTCTTTTAAGGTTCTTTTCAGATTTGGAATGGTTAATACTCATAGAATAAAGGGTATTTAGGGATATCTCAGATAAATGGGTCTTTTCGCAAACATTTTAGGAGTATTTTAAAGATTGGGCGGCATACGAAAAAATGGGCGGAAGGTGCAAGGTTCCTAATAAGGGCTTCTTTTAAGGTTCTTTTCAGATTTTCAATGGTTAATACTCTTAGAATAAAGGGTATTGAGGGATATCTCAGATAAATGGGTCTTTTCGCAAACATTTTAGGAGTATATTACAGATTGGGCGGCATACGAAAAAATGGGAGGAAGGCGCAAGTTTCCTAATAAGGGCTTCTTTTAAGGTTCTTTTCAGATTTTCAATGGTTAATACTCATAGAATAAAGGGTATTTAGGGATATCTCAGATAAATGGGTCTTTTCGCAAACATTTTAGGAGTATTTTAAAGATTGGGCGGCATACGAAAAAATGGGCGGAAGGTGCAAGGTTCCTAATAAGGGCTTCTTTTAATGTTCTTTTCAGATTTGGAATAGTTAATACTCATAGAATAAACGGTATTAAGGGATATCTCAGATAATTGGGTCTTTTCGCAAACATTTTAGGAGTATTTTAAAGATTGGGCGGCATACGAAAAAATGGGCGGAAGGTGCAAGGTTCCTAATAAGGGCTTCTTTTAAGGTTCTTTTCAGATTTTCAATGGTTAATACTCTTAGAATAAAGGGTATTGAGGGATATCTCAGATAAATGGGTCTTTTCGCAAACATTTTAGGAGTATTTTACAGATTGGGCGGCATACGAAAAAATGGAAGGAAGGCGCAAGGTTCCTAATAAGGGCTTCTTTTAAGGTTCTTTTCAGATTTTCAATGGTTAATACTCTTAGAATAAAGGGTATTGAGGGATATCTCAGATAAATGGGTCTTTTCGCAAACATTTTAGGAGTATTTTAAAGATTGGGCGGCATAGGAAAAAATGGGCGGAAGGTGCAAGGTTCCTAATAAGGGCTTCTTTTAAGGTTCTTTTCAGATTTTCAATGGTTAATACTCATAGAATAAAGGGTATTGAGGGATATCTCAGATAAATGGGTCTTTTCGCAAACATTTTAGGAGTATTTCAAAGATTGGGCGGCATACGAAAAAATGGGCGGAAGGCACAAGGTTCCTATTAAGGGCTTATTTTAAGTTTTTTTTCAGATTTGGAATGGTTAATACTCATAGAATAAACGGTATTAAGGGATATCTCAGATAAATGGGTCTTTTCGCAAACATTTTAGGAGTATTTTAAAGATTGGGCGGCATACGAAAAAATGGGCGGAAGGCGCAAGGTTCCTAATAAGGGCTTCTTTTAAGGTTCTTTTCAGATTTGGAATGGTTAGTACTCATAGAATAAAAGGTATTAAGGGATATCTCAGATAAATGGGTCTTTTCGCAAACATTTTAGGAGTATTTTAAAGATTGGGCGGCATACGAAAAAATGGGCGGAAGGCGCAAGGTTCTTAATAAGGGCTTCTTTTAAGGTTCTTTTCAGATTTTCAATAGTTAGTACTCATAGAATAAACGGTATTAAGGGATATCGCAGATAAATGGGTCTTTTCCGAAACATTTTAGGAGTATTTTAAAGATTGGGCGGCATACGAAAAAATGGGCGGAAGGCGCAAGGTTCCTATTAAGGGCTTCTTTTAAGGTTCTTTTCAGATTAGGAATGGTTAATACTCATAGAATAAAGGGTACTGATGGATATCTCAGATAAATGGGTCTTTTCGCAAACATTTTAGGAGTATTTTAAAGATTGGGCGGCATACGAAAAAATGGGCGGAAGGTGCAAGGTTCCTAATAAGGGCTTCTTTTAAGGTTCTTTTTAGATTTGGAATGGTTAATACTCATAAAATAAGAGGTATTTAGGGATATCTCAGATAAATGGGTCTTTTCGCAAACATTTTAGGAGTATTTTACAGATTGGGCGGCATACGAAAAAATGGGAGTAAGGCGCAAGGTTCCTAATAAGGGCTTCTTTTAAGGTTGTTTTAAGATTTTCAATAGTTAGTACTCATAGAATAAACGGTATTAAGGGATATCGCAGATAAATGGGTCTTTTCGGAAACATTTTAGGAGTATTTTAAAGATTGGGCGGCATACGAAAAAATGGGCGGAAGGCACAAGATTCCTATTAAGGGCTTATTTTAAGGTTCTTTTCAGATTTGGAATGGTTAATACTCATAGAATAAAGGGTACTGAGGGATATCTCAGATAAATGGGTCTTTTCGTAAACATTTTAGGAGTATTTTAAAGATTGGGCGGCATACGATAAAATGGGCGGAAGGCGCAAGGTTCCTAATAAGGGCTTCTTTTAAGGTTCTTTTCAGATTTGGAATGGTTAATACTCATAGAATAAAGGGTATTTAGGGATATCTCAGATAAATGGGTCTTTTCGCAAACATTTTAGGAGTATTTTAAAGATTGGGCGGCATACGAAAAAATGGGCGGAAGGTGCAAGGTTCCTAATAAGGGCTTCTTTTAAGGTTCTTTTCAGATTTTCAATGGTTAATACTCTTAGAATAAAGGGTATTGAGGGATATCTCAGATAAATGGGTCTTTTCGCAAACATTTTAGGAGTATTTTACAGATTGGGCGGCATACGAAAAAATGGGAGGAAGGCGCAAGTTTCCTAATAAGGGCTTCTTTTAAGGTTCTTTTCAGATTTTCAATGGTTAATACTCATAGAATAAAGGGTATTTAGGGATATCTCAGATAAATGGGTCTTTTCGCAAACATTTTAGGAGTATTTTACAGATTGGGCGGCAAACGAAAAAATGGGCGGAAGGTGCAAGGTTCCTAATAAGGGCTTCTTTTAATGTTCTTTTCAGATTTGGAATAGTTAATACTCATAGAATAAACGGTATTAAGGGATATCTCAGATAATTGGGTCTTTTCGCAAACATTTTAGGAGTATTTTAAAGATTGGGCGGCATACGAAAAAATGGGCGGAAGGTGCAAGGTTCCTAATAAGGGCTTCTTTTAAGGTTCTTTTCAGATTTGGAATGGTTAGTACTCATAGAATAAAGGATATTGAGGGATATCTCAGATAAATGGGTCTTTTCGCAAACATTTTAGGAGTATTTTAAAGATTGGGCGGCATACGAAAAAATGGAAGGAAGGCGCAAGGTTCCTAATAAGGGCTTCTTTTAAGGTTCTTTTCAGATTTTCAATGGTTAATACTCTTAGAATAAAGGGTATTGAGGGATATCTCAGATAAATGGGTCTTTTCGCAAACATTTTAGGAGTATTTTAAAGATTGGGCGGCATAGGAAAAAATGGGCGGAAGGTGCAAGGTTCCTAATAAGGGCTTCTTTTAAAGTTCTTTTCAGATTTTCAATGGTTAATACACATAGAATAAAGGGTATTGAGGGATATCTCAGATAAATGGGTCTTTTCGCAAACATTTTAGGAGTATTTCAAAGATTGGGCGGCATACGAAAAAATGGGCGGAAGGCACAAGGTTCCTATTAAGGGCTTATTTTAAGTTTTTTTTCAGATTTGGAATGGTTAATACTCATAGAATAAACGGTATTAAGGGATATCTCAGATAAATGGGTCTTTTCGCAAACATTTTAGGAGTATTTTAAAGATTGGGCGGCATACGAAAAAATGGGCGGAAGGCGCAAGGTTCCTAATAAGGGCTTCTTTTAAGGTTCTTTTCAGATTTGGAATGGTTAGTACTCATAGAATAAACGGTACTGAGGGATATCTCAGATAAATGGGTCTTTTCGCAAACATTTTAGGAGTATTTTAAAGATTGGGCGGCATACGAAAAAATGGGCGGAAGGCGCAAGGTTCCTAATAAGGGCTTCTTTTAAGGTTCTTTTCAGATTTTCAATAGTTAGTACTCATAGAATAAACGGTATTAAGGGATATCGCAGATAAATGGGTCTTTTCCGAAACATTTTAGGAGTATTTTAAAGATTGGGCGGCATACGAAAAAATGGGCGGAAGGCGCAAGGTTCCTATTAAGGGCTTCTTTTAAGGTTCTTTTCAGATTAGGAATGGTTAATACTCATAGAATAAAGGGTACTGATGGATATCTCAGATAAATGGGTCTTTTCGCAAACATTTTAGGAGTATTTTAAAGATTGGGCGGCATACGAAAATATGGGCGGAAGGTGCAAGGTTCCTAATAAGGGCTTCATTAAAGGTTCTTTTTAGATTTTCAATGGTTAATACTCATAGAATAAAGGGTATTGAGGGATATCTCAGATAAATGGGTCTTTTCGCAAACATTTTAGGAGTATTTTAAAGATTGGGCGGCATACGAAAAAATGGGCGGAAGGCTCAAGGTTCCTAATAAGGGCTTCTTTTAAGGTTCTTTTCAGATTTGGAATGGTAATACTCATAAAATAAGATGTATTTAGGGATATCTCAGATAAATGGGTCTTTTCGCAAACATTTTAGGAGTATTTTAAAGATTGGTCGGCATACGAAAAAATGGGCGGAAGGCGCAAGGTTCCTAATAAGGGCTTCTTTTAAGGTTCTTTTCAGATTTTCAATGGTTAATACTCATAGAATAAAGGGTACTGAGGGATATCTCAGATAAATGGGTCTTTTCGCAAACATTTTAGGAGTATTTTAAAGATTGGGCGGCATACGAAAAAATGGGCGGAAGGTGCAAGGTTCCTAATAAGGGCTTCTTTAAAGGTTCTTTTCAGATTTGGAATGGTTAATACTCATATAGTAAAGGGTATTGAGGGATATCTCAGATAAATGGGTCTTTTCGCAAACATTTTAGGAGTATTTTACAGATTGGGCGGCATACGAAAAAATGGAAGGAAGGCGCAACGTTCCTAATAAGGGCTTCTTTTAAGGTTCTTTTCAGATTTTCAATGGTTAATACTCATAGAATAAAGGGTATTTAGGGATATCTCAGATAAATGGGTCTTTTCGCAAACATTTTAGGAGTATTTTAAAGATTGGGCGGCATAGGAAAAAATGGGCGGAAGGCGCAAGGTTCCTAATAAGGGCTACTTTTAAGGTTCTTTTCTGATTTTCAATGGTTAATACTCATAGAATAAAGGGTATTTAGGGATATCTCAGATAAATGGGTCTTTTCGCAAACATTTTAGGAGTATTTTAAAGATTGGGCGGCATACGAAAAAATGGGAGTAAGGCGCGAGGTTCCTAATAAGGGCTTCTTTTAAGGTTTTTTTCAGATTTTCAATAGTTAGTACTTATAAAATAAACGGTATTAAGGGATATCTCAGATAAATGGGTCTTTTCGCAAACATTTTAGGAGTATTTTAAAGATTGAGCGGCATACGAAAAAATTGGCGGAAGGCGCAAGGTTCCTAAAAAGGGCTTCTTTTAAGGTTCTTTTCAGATTAGGAATGGTTAATACTCATAGAATAAAGGGTACTGAGGGATATCTCAGATAAATGGGTATTTTCGCAAACATTTTAGGAGTATTTTAAAGATTGGGCGGCATACGAAAAAATGGGCGGAAGGTGCAAGGTTCCTAATAAGGGCTTCTTTTAAGGTTCTTTTCAGATTTTGAATGGTTAATACTCATAGAATAAAGGGTATTGAGGGATATCTCAGATAAATGGGTCTTTTCACAAACATTTTATGAGTATTTTAAAGATTGGGCGCATACGAAAAAATGGGCGGAAGGCACAAGGTTCCTAATAAGGGCTTATTTCAAGGTTCTTTTCAGATTTGGAATGGTTAATACTCATAGAATAAACGGTATTAAGGGATATCTCAGATAAATGGGTCTTTTCGCAAACATTTTAGGAGTATTTTAAAGATTGGGCGGCATACGAAAAAATGGGCGGAAGGCGCAAGGTTCCTAATAAGGGCTTCTTTTAAGGTTCTTTTCAGATTTGGAATGGTTAATACTCATAGAATAAAGGGTACTGAGGGATATCTCAGATAAATGGGTCATTTCGCAAACATTTTAGGAGTATTTTAAAGATTGGGCGGCATACGAAAAAATGGGCGGAAGGTGCAAAGTTCCTAATAAGGGCTTCTTTTAAGGTTCTTTTCAGATTTTCAATGGTTAATACTCTTAGAATAAAGGGTATTGAGGGATATCTCAGATAAATGGGTCTTTTCGCAAACATTTTAGGAGTATTTTACAGATTGGGCGGCATACAAAAAAATGGAAGGAAGGCGCAAGGTTCCTAATAAGGGCTTCTTTTAAGGTTCTTTTCAGATTTTCAATGGTTAATACTCATAGAATAAAGGGTATTTAGGGATATCTCAGATAAATGGGTCTTTTCGCAAACATTTTAGGAGTATTTTAAAGATTGGGCGGCATACGAAAAAATGGGCGGAAGGTGCAAGGTTCCTAATAAGGGCTTCTTTTAAGGTTCTTTTCAGATTTTCAATGGTTAATACTCATAGAATAAAGGGTATTGAGGGATATCTCAGATAAATGGGTCTTTTCGCAAACATTTTAGGAGTATTTCAAAGATTGGGCGGCATACGAAAAAATGGGCGGAAGGCACAAGGTTCCTATTAAGGGCTTATTTTAAGGTTTTTTTCAGATTTGGAATGGTTAATACTCATAGAATAAACGGTATTAAGGGATATCTCAGATAAATGGGTCTTTTCGCAAACATTTTAGGAGTATTTTAAAGATTGGGCGGCATACGAAAAAATGGGCGGAAGGCGCAAGGTTCCTAATAAGAGCTTCTTTTAAGGTTCTTTTCAGATTTGGAATGGTAATACTCATAAAATAAGAGGTATTTAGGGATATCTCAGATAAATGGGTCTTTTCGCAAACATTTTAGGAGTATTTTACAGATTGGGCGGCATACGAAAAAATGGGAGTAAGGCGCAAGGTTCCTAATAAGGGCTTCTTTTAAGGTTTTTTTCAGATTTTCAATAGTTAGTACTCATAGAATAAACGGTATTAAGGGATATTGCAGATAAATGGGTCTTTTTGGAAACATTTTAGGAGTATTTTAAAGATTGGGCGGCATACGAAAAAATGGGCGGAAGGCACAAGATTCCTATTAAGGGCTTATTTTAAGGTTCTTTTCAGATTTGGAATGGTTAATACTCATAGAATAAACGGTATTAAGGGATATCTCAGATAAATGGGTCTTTTCGCAAACATTTTAGGAGTATTTTAAAGATTGGGCGGCATACGAAAAAATGGGCGGAAGGTGCAAGGTTCCTAATAAGGGCTTCTTTTAAGGTTCTTTTCAGATTTGGAATGGTTAATACTCATAGAGTAAAGGGTACTGAGGGATATCTCAGATAAATGGGTCTTTTCGTAAACATTTTAGGAGTATTTTAAAGATTGGGCGGCATACGATAAAATGGGCGGAAGGCGCAAGGTTGCTAATAAGGGCTTCTTTTAAGGTTCTTTTCAGATTTGGAATGGTTAATACTCATAGAATAAAGGGTATTTAGGGATATCTCAGATAAATGGGTCTTTTCGCAAACATTTTAGGAGTATTTTAAAGATTGGGCGGCATACGAAAAAATGGGCGGAAGGTGCAAGGTTCCTAATAAGGGCTTCTTTTAAGGTTCTTTTCAGATTTTCAATGGTTAATACTCTTAGAATAAAGGGTATTGAGGGATATCTCAGATAAATGGGTCTTTTCGCAAACATTTTAGGAGTATTTTACAGATTGGGCGGCATACGAAAAAATGGGAGGAAGGCGCAAGGTTCCTAATAAGGGCTTCTTTTAAGGTTCTTTTCAGATTTTCAATGGTTAATACTCATAGAATAAAGGGTATTGAGGGATATCTCAGATAAATGGGTCTTTTCGCAAACATTTTAGGAGTATTTTAAAGATTGGGCGGCATACGAAAAAATGGGCGGAAGGTGCAAGGTTCCTAATAAGGGCTTCTTTTAATGTTCTTTTCAGATTTGGAATAGTTAATACTCATAGAATAAACGGTATTAAGGGATATCTCAGATAAATGGGTCTTTTCGCAAACATTTTAGGAGTATTTTAAAGATTGGGCGGCATACGAAAAAATGGGCGGAAGGTGCAAGGTTCCTAATAAGGGCTTCTTTTAAGGTTCTTTTCAGATTTTCAATGGTTAATACTCTTAGAATAAAGGGTATTGAGGGATATCTCAGATAAATGGGTCTTTTCGCAAACATTTTAGGAGTATTTTACAGATTGGGCGGCATACGAAAAAATGGAAGGAAGGCGCAAGGTTCCTAATAAGGGCTTCTTTTAAGGTTCTTTTCAGATTTTTAATGGTTAATACTCTTAGAATAAAGGGTATTGAGGGATATCTCAGATAAATGGGTCTTTTCGCAAACATTTTAGGAGTATTTTAAAGATTGGGCGGCATAGGAAAAAATGGGCGGAAGGTGCAAGGTTCATAATAAGGGCTTCTTTTAAGGTTCTTTTCAGATTTTCAATGGTTAATACTCATAGAATAAAGGGTATTGAGGGATATCTCAGATAAATGGGTCTTTTCGCAAACATTTTAGGAGTATTTCAAAGATTGGGCGGCATACGAAAAAATGGGCGGAAGGCACAAGGTTCCTATTAGGGGTTTATTTTAAGTTTTTTTTCAGATTTGGAATGGTTAATACTCATAGAATAAACGGTATTAAGGGATATCTCAGATAAATGGGTCTTTTCGCAAACATTTTAGGAGTATTTTAAAGATTGGGCGGCATACGAAAAAATGGGCGGAAGGCGCAAGGTTCCTAATAAGGGCTTCTTTTAAGGTTCTTTTCAGATTTTCAATAGTTAGTACTCATAGAATAAACGGTATTAAGGGATATCGCAGATAAATGGGTCTTTTCCGAAACATTTTAGGAGTATTTTAAAGATTGGGCGGCATACGAAAAAATGGGAGGAAGGCGCAAGGTTCCTAATAAGGGCTTCTTTTAAGGTTCTTTTCAGATTTTCAATGGTTAATACTCATAGAATAAAGGGTATTTAGGGATATCTCAGATAAATGGGTCTTTTCGCAAACATTTTAAGAGTATTTTAAAGATTGGGCGGCATACGAAAAAATGGGTGGAAGGCGCAAGGTTCCTAATAAGGGCTTCTTTTAAGGTTCTTTTCAGATTTGGAATGGTTAGTACTCATAGAATAAACGGTATTAAGGGATATCTCAGATAAATGGGTCTTTTCGCAAACATTTTAGGAGTATTTTAAAGATTGGGCGGCATACGAAAAAATGGGCGGAAGGCGCAAGGTTCGTAATAAGGGCTTCTTTTAAGGTTCTTTTCAGATTTTTAATAGTTAGTACTCATAGAATAAACGGTATTAAGGGATATCGCAGATAAATGGGTCTTTTCCGAAACATTTTAGGAGTATTTTAAAGATTGGGCGGCATACGAAAAAATGGGCGGAAGGCGCAAGGTTCCTATTAAGGGCTTCTTTTAAGGTTTTTTTCAGATTAGGAATGGTTAATACTCATAGAATAAAGGGTACTGATGGATATCTCAGATAAATGGGTCTTTTCGCAAACATTTTAGGAGTATTTTAAAGATTGGGCGGCATACGAAAAAATGGGCGGAAGGCGCAAGTTTCCTAATAAGGGCTTCTTTTAAGGTTCTTTTCAGATTTTCAATGGTTAATACTCATAGAATAAACGGTATTGAGGGATATCTCAGATAAATGGGTCTTTTCGCAAACATTTTAGGAGTATTTTAAAGATTGGGCGGCATACGAAAAAATGGGCGGAAGGCGCAAGTTTCCTAATAAGGGCTTCTTTTAAGGTTCTTTTCAGATTTTCAATGGTTAATACTCATAGAATAAACGGTATTGAGGGATATCTCAGATAAATGGGTCTTTTCGCAAACATTTTAGGAGTATTTTAAAGATTGGGCGGCATACAAAAAAATGGGCGGAAGGTGCAAGGTTCCTAATAAGGACTTCTTTTAAGGTTCTTTTCAGATTTGGAATGGTTAATACTCATATAGTAAAGGGTATTGAGGGATATCTCAGATAAATGGGTCTTTTCGCAAACATTTTAGGAGTATTTTAAAGATTGGGCGGCATACGAAAAAATGGGCGGGAGGTGCAAGGTTCCTATTAAGCGCTTCTTTTAAAGTTCTTTTCAGATTTTCAGTAGTTAATACTCATAGAATAAACGGTATTAAGGGATATCTCAGATAAATGGGTCTTTTCGCAAACATTTTAGGAGTATTTTAAAGATTGGGCGGCATACGAAAAAATGGGCGGAAGGTGCAAGGTTCCTAATAAGGGCTTCTTTTAAGGTTCTTTTCAGATTTTCAATGGTTAATACTCTTAGAATAAAGGGTATTGAGTAATATCTCAGATAAATGGGTCTTTTCGCAAACATTTTAGGAGTATTTTAAAGATTGGGCGGCATACGAAAAAATAGGCGGAAGGCGCAAGGTTCCTAATAAGGGCTTCTTTTAAGGTTCTTTTTAGATTTGGAATGGTTAATACTCATAGAATAAAGGGTATTGAGGGATATCTCAGATAAATGGGTCTTTTCGCAAACATTTTAGGAGTATTTTAAAGATTGGGCGGCATACGAAAAAATGGGAGGAAGGCACAAGGTTCCTATTAAGGGCTTATTTTAAGTTTTTTTTTCAGATTTGGAAAGGTTAATACTCATAGAAAAAACGGTATTAAGGGATATCTCAGATAAATGGGTCTTTTCGCAAACATTTTAGGAGTATTTTTAAAGATTGGGCGGCATACGAAAAAATGGGCGGAAAGCGCAAGGTTCCTAATAAGGGCTTCTTTTAAGGTTCTTTTCAGATTTGGAATGGTAATACTCATAAAATAAGAGGTATTAAGGGATATCTCAGATAAATGGGTCTTTTCGCAAACATTTAAGGAGTATTTTACAGATTGGGCGGCATACGAAAAAATGGGAGGAAGGCGCAAGGTTCCTAATAAGGGCTTCTTTTAAGGTTTTTTTCAGATTTTCAATAGTTAGTACTCATAGAATAAACGGTATTAAGGGATATCTCAGATAAATGGGTCTTTTCGCAAACATTTTAGGAGTATTTTAAAGATTGGGCGGCATACAAAAAAATGGGCGGAAGGCGCAAGGTTCCTAATGAGGGCTTCTTTTAAGGTTCTTTTCAGATTTTCAATAGTTAGTACTCATAGAATAAACGGTATTAAGGGATATTGCAGATAAATGCGTCTTTTCGCAAACATTTTAGGAGTATTTTAAAGATTGGGCGGCATACGAAAAAATGGGCGGAAGGCGCAAGGTTCCTAATAAGGGCTTCTTTTAAGGTTCTTTTCAGATTAGGAATGGTTAATACTCATAGAATAAAGGGTACTGAGGGATATCTCAGATAAATGGGTCTTTTCGCAAACATTTTAGGAGTATTTTAAAGATTGGGCGGCATACGAAAAAATGGGCGGAAGGCGCAAGTTTCCTAATAAGGGCTTCTTTTAAGGTTCCTTTTAGATTTTCAATGGTTAATACTCATAAAATAAGAAGTATTGAGGGATATCTCAGATAAATGGGTCTTTTCGCAAACATTTTAGGAGTATTTTAAAGATTGGGCGGCATACAAAAAAATGGGCGGAAGGCGCAAGTTTCCTAATAAGGGCTTCTTTTAAGGTTCTATTCAGATTTGGAATGGTTAGTACTCATAGAATAAACGGTATTGAGGGATATCTCAGATAAATGGGTCTTTTCGCAAACATTTTAGGAGTATTTTAAAGATTGGGCGGCATACGAAAAAATGGGCGGAAGGTGCAAGGTTCCTAATAAGGGCTTCTTTTAAGGTTCTTTTCAGATTTGGAATGGTTAATACTCATAGAATAAAGGGTACTGAGGGATATCTCAGATAAGAGGGTCTTTTCGCAAACATTTTAGGAGTATTTTAAAGATTGGGCGGCATACGAAAAACTGGGCGGAAGGTGCAAGGTTCCTAATAAGGGCTTCTTTTAAGGTTCTTTTCAGATTTTCAATTGTTAATACTCTTAGAATAAAGGGTATTGAGGGATATCTCAGATAAATGGGTCTTTTCGCAAACATTTTAGGAGTATTTTAAAGATTGGGCGGCATACGAAAAAATGGGTGGAAGGCACAAGGTTCCTATTAAGGGCTTATTTTAAGGTTTTTTTCAGATTTGGAATGGTTAATACTCATAGAATAAACGCTATTAAGGGATATCTCAGATAAATGGGTCTTTTCGCAAACATTTTAGGAGTATTTTAAAGATTGGGCGGCATACGAAAAAATGGGTGGAAGGCGCAAGGTTCCTAATAAGGGCTTCTTTTAAGGTTCTTTTTAGATTTTCAATGGTTAGTACTCATAGAATAAAGGGTACTGAGGGATATCTCAGATAAATGGGTCTTTTCGCAAACATTTTAGGAGTATTTTAAAGATTGGGCGGCATACGAAAAAATGGGAGGAAGGCACAAGGTTCCTATTAACGGCTTATTTTAAGGTTTTTTTCAGATTTGGAATGGTTAAAACTCATAGAATAAACGGTATTAAGGGATATCTCAGATAAATGGGTCTTTTCGCAAACATTTTAGGAGTATTTTAAAGATTGGGCGGCATACGAAAAAATGGGCGGAAGGCGCAAGGTTCCTAATAAGGGCTTCTTTTAAGGTTCTTTTTAGATTTTCAATGGTTAATACTCATAGAATAAAGGGTACTGAAGGGATATCTCAGATAAATGGGTCTTTTCGCAAACATTTTAGGAGTATTTTAAAGATTGGGCGGCAAACGAAAAAATGGGCGGAAGGCACAAGATTCCTATTAAGGGCTTATTTTAAGGTTCTTTTCAGATTTGGAATGGTTAATACTCATAGAATAAAGGGTATTGAGGGATATCTCAGATAAATGGGTCTTTTCGCAAACATTTTAGGAGTATTTTAAAGATTGGGCGGCATACGATAAAATGGGCGGAAGGCGCAAGGTTCCTAATAAGGGCTTCTTTTAAGGTTCTTTTCAGATTTGGAATGGTTAATACTCATAGAATAAAGGGTATTTAGGGATATCTCAGATAAATGGGTCTTTTCGCAAACATTTTAGGAGTATTTTAAAGATTGGGCGGCATACGAAAAAATGGGCGGAAGGTGCAAGGTTCCTAATAAGGGCTTCTTTTAAGGTTCTTTTCAGATTTTCAATGGTTAATACTCTTAGAATAAAGGGTATTGAGGGATATCTCAGATAAATGGGTCTTTTCGCAAACATTTTAGGAGTATTTTACAGATTGGGCGGCATACGAAAAAATGGGAGGAAGGCGCAAGGTTCCTAATAAGGGCTTCTTTTAAGGTTCTTTTCAGATTTTCAATGGTTAATACTCATAGAATAAAGGGTATTTAGGGACATCTCAGATAAATGGGTCTTTTCGCAAACATTTTAGGAGTATTTTAAAGATTGGGCGGCATATGAAAAAATGGGCGGAAGGTGCAAGGTTCCTAATAAGGGCTTCTTTTAATGTTCTTTTCAGATTTGGAATAGTTAATACTCATAGAATAAACGGTATTAAGGGATATCTCAGATAAATGGGTCTTTTCGCAAACATTTTAGGAGTATTTTAAAGATTGGGCGGCATACGAAAAAATGGGCGGAAGGTGCAAGGTTCCTAATAAGGGCTTCTTTTAAGGTTCTTTTCAGATTTGGAATGGTTAATACTCTTAGAATAAAGGGTATTGAGGGATATCTCAGATAAATGGGTCTTTTCGCAAACATTTTAGGAGTATTTTACAGATTGGGCGGCATACGAAAAAATGGAAGGAAGGCGCAAGGTTCCTAATAAGGGCTTCTTTTAAGGTTCTTTTCAGATTTTTAATGGTTAATACTCTTAGAATAAAGGGTATTGAGGGATATCTCAGATAAATGGGTCTTTTCGCAAACATTTTAGGAGTATTTTAAAGATTGGGCGGCATAGGAAAAAATGGGCGGAAGGTGCAAGGTTCCTAATAAGGGCTTCTTTTAAGGTTCTTTTCAGATTTTCAATGGTTAATACTCATAGAATAAAGGGTATTGAGGGATATCTCAGATAAATGGGTCTTTTCGCAAACATTTTAGGAGTATTTCAAAGATTGGGCGGCATACGAAAAAATGGGCGGAAGGCACAAGGTTCCTATTAAGGGCTTATTTTAAGTTTTTTTTCAGATTTGGAATGGTTAATACTCATAGAATAAACGGTATTAAGGGATATCTCAGATAAATGGGTCTTTTCGCAAACATTTTAGGAGTATTTTAAAGATTGGGCGGCATACGAAAAAATGGGCGGAAGGCGCAAGGTTCCTAATAAGGGCTTCTTTTAAGGTTCTTTTCAGATTTGGAATGGTTAATACTCATAGAATAAAGGGTATTTAGGGATATCTCAGATAAATGGGTCTTTTCGCAAACATTTTAGGAGTATTTTAAAGATTGGGCGGCATACGAAAAAATGGGCGGAAGGTGCAAGGTTCCTAATAAGGGCTTCTTTTAAGGTTCTTTTCAGATTTTCAATGGTTAATACTCTTAGAATAAAGGGTATTGAGGGATATCTCAGATAAATGGGTCTTTTCGCAAACATTTTAGGAGTATTTTACAGATTGGGCGGCATACGAAAAAATGGGAGGAAGGCGCAAGGTTCCTAATAAGGGCTTCTTTTAAGGTTCTTTTCAGATTTTCAATGGTTAATACTCATAGAATAAAGGGTATTTAGGGATATCTCAGATAAATGGGTCTTTTCGCAAACATTTTAGGAGTATTTTAAAGATTGGGCGGCATACGAAAAAATGGGCGGAAGGTGCAAGGTTCCTAATAAGGGCTTCTTTTAATGTTCTTTTCAGATTTGGAATAGTTAATACTCATAGAATAAACGGTATTAAGGGATATCTCAGATAAATGGGTCTTTTCGCAAACATTTTAGGAGTATTTTAAAGATTGGGCGGCATACGAAAAAATGGGCGGAAGGTGCAAGGTTCCTAATAAGGGCTTCTTTTAAGGTTCTTTTCAGATTTTCAATGGTTAATACTCTTCGAATAAAGGGTATTGAGGGATATCTCAGATAAATGGGTCTTTTCGCAAACATTTTAGGAGTATTTTACAGATTGGGCGGCATACGAAAAAATGGAAGGAAGGCGCAAGGTTCCTAATAAGGGCTTCTTTTAAGGTTCTTTTCAGATTTTTAATGGTTAATACTCATAGAATAAAGGGTATTGAGGGATATCTCAGATAAATGGGTCTTTTCGCAAACATTTTAGGAGTATTTCAAAGATTGGGCGGCATACGAAAAAATGGGCGGAAGGCACAAGGTTCCTATTAAGGGCTTATTTTAAGGTTTTTTTCAGATTTGGAATGGTTAAAACTCATAGAATAAACGGTATTAAGGGATATCTCAGATAAATGGGTCTTTTCGCAAACATTTTAGGAGTATTTTAAAGATTGGGCGGCATACGAAAAAATGGGCGGAAGGCGCAAGGTTCCTAATAAGGGCTTCTTTTAAGGTTTTTTTTCAGATTTGGAATGGTTAATACTCATAGAATAAACGGTATTAAGGGATATCTCAGATAAATGGGTCTTTTCGCAAACATTTTAGGAGTATTTTAAAGATTGGGCGGCATACGAAAAAATGGGCGGAAGGCGCAAGGTTCCTAATAAGGGCTTCTTTTAAGGTTCTTTTCAGATTTGGAATGGTTAGTACTCATAGAATAAACGGTATTAAGGGATATCTCAGATAAATGGGTCTTTTCGCAAACATTTTAGGAGTATTTTAAAGATTGGGCGGCATACGAAAAAATGGGCGGAAGGCGCAAGGTTCCTAATAAGGGCTTCTTTTAAGGTTCTTTTCAGATTTTGAATAGTTAGTACTCATAGAATAAACGGTATTAAGGGATATCGCAGATAAATGGGTCTTTTCCGAAACATTTTAGGAGTATTTTAAAGATTGGGCGGCATACGAAAAAATGGGCGGAAGGCGCAAGGTTCCTATTAAGGGCTTCTTTTAAGTTTTTTTTCAGATTAGGAATGGTTAATACTCATAGAATAAAGGGTACTGATGGATATCTCAGATAAATGGGTCTTTTCGCAAACATTTTAGGAGTATTTTAAAGATTGGGCGGCATACGAAAAAATGGGCGGAAGGCGCAAGTTTCCTAATAAGGGCTTCTTTTAAGGTTCTTTTCAGATTTTCAATGGTTAATACTCATAGAATAAACGGTATTGAGGGATATCTCAGATAAATGGGTCTTTTCGCAAACATTTAGGAGTATTTTAAAGATTGGGCGGCATACGAAAAAATGGGCGGAAGGCGCAAGTTTCCTAATAAGGGCTTCTTTTAAGGTTCTTTTCAGATTTTCAATGGTTAATACTCATAGAATAAACGGTATTGAGGGATATCTCAGATAAATGGGTCTTTTCGCAAACATTTTAGGAGTATTTTAAAGATTGGGCGGCATACAAAAAAATGGGCGGAAGGTGCAAGGTTCCTATTAAGGGCTTCTTTTAAGGTTCTTTTCAGATTTGGAATGGTTAATACTCATATAGTAAAGGGTATTGAGGGATATCTCAGATAAATGGGTCTTTTCGCAAACATTTTAGGAGTATTTTAAAGATTGGGCGGCATACGAAAAAATGGGCGGAAGGCGCAAGGTTCCTAATGAGGGCTTCTTTTAAGGTTCTTTTCAGATTTTCAATAGTTAGTACTCATAGAATAAACGGTATTAAGGGATATCGCAGATAAATGTGTCTTTTCGCAAACATTTTAGGAGTATTTTAAAGATTGGGCGGCATACGAAAAAATGGGCGGAAGGCGCAAGGTTCCTAATAAGGGCTTCTTTTAAGGTTCTTTTCAGATTAGGAATGGTTAATACTCATAGAATAAAGGGTACTGAGGGATATCTCAGATAAATGGGTCTTTTCGCAAACATTTTAGGAGTATTTTACAGATTGGGCGGCATACGAAAAAATGGGCGGAAGGCGCAAGTTTCTTAATAAGGGCTTCTTTTAAGGTTCCTTTCAGATTTTCAATGGTTAATACTCATAAAATAAGAAGTATTGAGGGATATCTCAGATAAATGGGTCTTTTCGCAAACATTTTAGGAGTATTTTAAAGATTGGGCGGCATACAAAAAAATGTGCGGAAGGCGCAAGGTTCCTAATAAGGGCTTCTTTTAAGGTTCTATTCAGATTTGGAATGGTTAGTACTCATAGAATAAAGGGTATTGAGGGATATCTCAGATAAATGGGTCTTTTCGCAAACATTTTAGGAGTATTTTAAAGATTGGGCGGCATACGAAAAAATGGGCGGAAGGTGCAAGGTTCCTAATAAGGGCTTCTTTTAAGGTTCTTTTCAGATTTGGAATGGTTAATACTCATAGAATAAAGGGTACTGAGGGATATCTCAAATAAGAGGGTCTTTTCGCAAACATTTTATGAGTATTTTAAAGATTGGGCGGCATACGAAAAAATGGGCGGAAGGTGCAAGGTTCCTAATAAGGGCTTCTTTTAAGGTTCTTATCAGATTTTCAATTGTTAATACTCTTAGAATAAAAAGTATTGAGGGATATCTCAGATAAATGGGTCTTTTCGCAAACATTTTAGGAGTATTTTAAAGATTGGGCGGCATAGGAAAAAATGGGCGGAAGGTGCAAGGTTCCTAATAAGGGCTTCTTTTAAGGTTCTTTTTAGATTTTCAATGGTTAATACTCATAGAATAAAGGGTACTGAGGGATATCTCAGATAAATGGGTCTTTTCGCAAACATTTTAGGAGTATTTTAAAGATTGGGCGGCATACGAAAAAATGGGTGGAAGGCACAAGGTTCCTATTAAGGGCTTATTTTAAGGTTTTTTTCAGATTTGGAATGGTTAATACTCATAGAATAAACGCTATTAAGGGATATCTCAGATAAATGGGTCTTTTCGCAAACATTTTAGGAGTATTTTAAAGATTGGGCGGCATACGAAAAAAATGGGTGGAAGGCGCAAGGTTCCTAATAAGGGCTTCTTTTAAGGTTCTTTTTAGATTTTCAATGGTTAATACTCATAGAATAAAGGGTACTGAGGGATATCTCAGATAAATGGGTCTTTTCGCAAACATTTTAGGAGTATTTTAAAGATTGGGCGGCATACGAAAAAATGGGAGGAAGGCACAAGGTTCCTATTAACGGCTTATTTTAAGGTTTTTTTCAGATTTGGAATGGTTAAAACTCATAGAATAAACGGTATTAAGGGATATCTCAGATAAATGGGTCTTTTCGCAAACATTTTAGGAGTATTTTAAAGATTGGGCGGCATACGAAAAAATGGGCGGAAGGCGCAAGGTTCCTAATAAGGGCTTCTTTTAAGGTTCTTTTTAGATTTTCAATGGTTAATACTCATAGAATAAAGGGTACTGAAGGGATATCTCAGATAAATGGGTCTTTTCGCAAACATTTTAGGAGTATTTTAAAGATTGGGCGGCATACGAAAAAATGGGCGGAAGGCGCAAGGTTCCTAATGAGGGCTTCTTTTAAGGTTCTTTTCAGATTTTCAATAGTTAGTACTCATGGAATAAACGGTATTAAGGGATATCGCAGATAAATGGGTCTTTTCGGAAACATTTTAGGAGTATTTTAAAGATTGGGCGGCATACGAAAAAATGGGCGGAAGGCGCAAGGTTCCTAATAAGGGCTTCTTTTAAGGTTCTTTTCAGATTAGGAATGGTTAATACTCATAGAATAAAGGGTACTGAGGGATATCTCAGATAAATGGGTCTTTTCGCAAACATTTTAGGAGTATTTTAAAGATTGGGCGGCATACGAAAAAATGGGCGGAAGGCGCAAGTTTCCTAATAAGGGCTTCTTTTAAGGTTCCTTTCAGATTTTCAATGGTTAATACTCATAAAATAAGAAGTATTGAGGGATATCTCAGATAAATGGGTCTTTTCGCAAACATTTTAGGAGTATTTTAAAGATTGGGCGGCATACAAAAAAATGGGCGGAAGGCGCAAGGTTCCTAATAAGGGCTTCTTTTAAGGTTCTATTCAGATTTGGAATGGTTAGTACTCATAGAATAAAGGGTATTGAGGGATATCTCAGATAAATGGGTCTTTTCGCAAACATTTTAGGAGTATTTTAAAGATTGGGCGGCATACGAAAAAATGGGCGGAAGGTGCAAGGTTCCTAATAAGGGCTTCTTTTAAGGTTCTTTTCAGATTTGGAATGGTTAATACTCATAGAATAAAGGGTACTGAGGGATATCTCAGATAAGAGGGTCTTTTCGCAAACATTTTAGGAGTATTTTAAAGATTGGGCGGCATACGAAAAAATGGGCGGAAGGTGCAAGGTTCCTAATAAGGGCTTCTTTTAAGGTTCTTTTCAGATTTTCAATTGTTAATACTCTTAGAATAAAGGGTATTGAGGGATATCTCAGATAAATGGGTCTTTTCGCAAACATTTTAGGAGTATTTTAAAGATTGGGCGGCATACGAAAAAATGGGTGGAAGGCACAAGGTTCCTATTAAGGGCTTATTTTAAGGTTTTTTCAGATTTGGAATGGTTAATACTCATAGAATAAAGGGTACTGAGGGATATCTCAGATAAGAGGGTCTTTTCGCAAACATTTTAGGAGTATTTTAAAGATTGGGCGGCATACGAAAAAATGGGCGGAAGGCGCAAGTTTCCTAATAAGGGCTTCTTTTAAGGTTCCTTTCAGATTTTCAATGGTTAATACTCATAAAATAAGAAGTATTGAGGGATATCTCAGATAAATGGGTCTTTTCGCAAACATTTTAGGAGTATTTTAAAGATTGGGCGGCATACGAAAAAATGGGCGGAAGGCGCAAGGTTCCTAATAAGGGCTTCTTTTAAGGTTCTTTTTAGATTTTCAGTGGTTAATACTCATAGAATAAAGGGTACTGAAGGGATATCTCAGATAAATGGGTCTTTTCGCAAACATTTTAGGAGTATTTTAAAGATTGGGCGGCATACGAAAAAATGGGCGGAAGGCGCAAGGTTCCTAATGAGGGCTTCTTTTAAGGTTCTTTTCAGATTTTCAATGGTTAATACTCATAGAATAAAGGGTACTGAGGGATATCTCAGATAAATGGGTCTTTTCGCAAACATTTTAGGAGTATTTTAAAGATTGGGCGGCATACGAAAAAAATGGGCGGAAGGCGCAAGTTTCCTAATAAGGGCTTCTTTTAAGGTTCCTTTCAGATTTTCAATGGTTAATACTCATAAAATAAGAAGTATTGAGGGATATCTCAGATAAATGGGTCTTTTCGCAAACATTTTAGGAGTATTTTAAAGATTGGGCGGCATACAAAAAAATGGGCGGAAGGTGCAAGGTTCCTAATAAGGGCTTCTTTTAAGGTTCTATTCAGATTTGGAATGGTTAGTACTCATAGAATAAAGGGTATTGAGGGATATCTCAGATAAATGGGTCTTTTCGCAAACATTTTAGGAGTATTTTAAAGATTGGGCGGCATACGAAAAAATGGGCGGAAGGTGCAAGGTTCCTAATAAGGGCTTCTTTTAAGGTTCTTTTCAGATTTGGAATGGTTAATACTCATAGAATAAAGGGTACTGAGGGATATCTCAGATAAGAGGGTCTTTTCGCAAACATTTTAGGAGTATTTTAAAGATTGGGCGGCATACCAAAAAATGGGCGGAAGGTGCAAGGTTTCTAATAAGGGCTTCTTTAAAGGTTCTTTTCAGATTTTCAATTGTTAATACTCTTAGAATAAAGGGTATTGAGGGATATCTCAGGTAAATGGGTCTTTTCGCAAACATTTTAGGAGTATTTTAAAGATTGGGCGGCATACGAAAAAATGGGTGGAAGGCACAAGGTTCCTATTAAGGGCTTCTTTTAAGGTTCCTTTCAGATTTGGAATGGTTAATACTCATAGAATAAAGGGTACTGAGGGATATCTCAGATAAGAGGGTCTTTTCGCAAACATTTTAGGAGTATTTTAAAGATTGGGCGGCATACGAAAAAATGGGCGGAAGGCGCAAGTTTCCTAATAAGGGCTTCTTTTAAGGTTCCTTTCAGATTTTCAATGGTTAATACTCATAAAATAAGAAGTATTGAGGGATATCTCAGATAAATGGGTCTTTTCGCAAACATTTTAGGAGTATTTTAAAGATTGGGCGGCATACGAAAAAATGGGCGGAAGGCGCAAGGTTCCTAATAAGGGCTTCTTTTAAGGTTCTTTTTAGATTTTCAATGGTTAATACTCATAGAATAAAGGGTACTGAAGGGATATCTCAGATAAATGGGTCTTTTCGCAAACATTTTAGGAGTATTTTAAAGATTGGGCGGCATACGAAAAAATGGGCGGAAGGCGCAAGGTTCCTAATGAGGGCTTCTTTTAAGGTTCTTTTCAGATTTTCAATAGTTAGTACTCATGGAATAAACGGTATTAAGGGATATCGCAGATAAATGGGTCTTTTCGGAAACATTTTAGGAGTATTTTAAAGATTGGGCGGCATACGAAAAAATGGGCGGAAGGCGCAAGGTTCCTAATAAGGGCTTCTTTTAAGGTTCTTTTCAGATTAGGAATGGTTAATACTCATAGAATAAAGAGTACTGATGGATATCTCATATAAATGGGTCTTTTCGCAAACATTTTAGGAGTATTTTAAAGATTGGGCGGCATACGAAAAAATGGGCGGAAGGCGCAAGGTTCCTAATAAGGGCTTCTTTTAAGGTTCTTTTCAGATTTGGAATGGTTAGTACTCATAGAATAAAGGGTATTGAGGGATATCTCAGATAAATGGGTCTTTTCACAAACATTTTAGGAGTATTTTAAAGATTGGGCGGCATACGAAAAAATGGGCGGAAGGTGCAAGGTTCCTAATAAGGGCTTCTTTTAAGGTTCTTTTCAGATTTTCAATGGTTAATACTCTTAGAATAAAGGGTATTGAGGGATATCTCAGATAAATGGGTCTTTTCGCAAACATTTTAGGAGTATTTTACACATTGGGCGGCATACGAAAAAATGGGCGGAAGGCGCAAGGTTCCTAATAAGGGCTTCTTTTAAGGTTCTTTTCAGATTTTCAATGGTTAATACTCATAGAATAAAGGGTATTTAGGGATATCTCAGATAAATGGGTCTTTTCGCAAACATTTTAGGAGTATTTTAAAGATTGGGCGGCATACGAAAAAATGGGCGGAAGGTGCAAGGTTCCTAATAAGGGCTTCTTTTAATGTTCTTTTCAGATTTTCAATGGTTAATACTCATAGAATAAAGGGTATTGAGGGATATCTCAGATAAATGGGTCTTTTCGCAAACATTTTAGGAGTATTTTAAAGATTGGGCGGCATACGAAAAAATGGAAGGAAGGCACAAGGTTCCTATTAAGGGCTTCTTTTAAGGTTTTTTTCAGATTTTCAATAGTTAGTACTCATAGAATAAACGGTATTGAGGGATATCGCAGATAAATGGGTCTTTTTACAAACATTTTATGAGTATTTTAAAGATTGGGCGGCATACGAAAAAATGGGCGGAAGGCGCAAGGTTCCTAATAAGGGCTTCTTTTAAGGTTCTTTTCAGATTTGGAATGGTAATACTCATAAAATAAGAGGTATTTAGGGATATCTCAGATAAATGGGTCTCTTTGCAAACATTTTAAGAGTATTTTACAGATTGGGCGGCATACGAAAAAATGGGAGGAAGGCGCAAGGTTCCTAATAAGGGCTTCTTTTAAGGTTTTTTTTCAGATTTTCAATAGTTAGTACTCATAGAATAAACGGTATTAAGGGATATCGCAGATAAATGGGTCTTTTCGGAAACATTTTAGGAGTATTTTAAAGATTGGGCGGCATAGGAAAAAATGGGCGGAAGGCGCAAGGTTCCTAATAAGGGCTTCTTTTAAGGTTCTTTTCAGATTAGGAATGGTTAATACTCATAGAATAAAGAGTACTGATGGATATCTCAGATAAATGGGTCTTTTCGCAAACATTTTAGGAGTATTTTACAGATTGGGCGGCATACGAAAAAATGGGCGGAAGGTGCAAGTTTCCTAATAAGGGCTTCTCTTAAGGTTCCTTTCAGATTTTCAATGGTTAATACTCATAAAAAAAGAAGTATTGAGGGATATCTCAGATAAATGGGTCTTTTCGCAAACATTTTAGGAGTATTTTAAAGATTGGGCAGCATACAAAAAAATGGGCGGAAGGCGCAAGGTTCATAATAAGGGCTTCTTTTAAGGTTCTTTTCAGATTTGGAATGGTTAGTACTCATAGAATAAAGGGTATTGAGGGATATCTCAGATAAATGGGTCTTTTCGCAAACTTTTAAGGAGTATTTTAAAGATTGGGCGGCATACGAAAAAATAGGCGGAAGGCGCAAGTTTCCTAATAAGGGCTTCTTTTAAGGTTCCTTTCAGATTTGGAATGGTTAGTACTCATAGAATAAAGGGTATTGAGGGATATCTCAGATAAATGGGTCTTTTCGCAAACATTTTAGGAGTATTTTAAAGATTGGGCGGCATACGAAAAAATGGGCGGAAGGCGCAAGTTTCCTAATAAGAGCTTCTTTTAAGGTTCCTTTCAGATTTTCAATGGTTAATACTCATAAAATAAGAAGTATTGAGGGATATCTCAGATAAATGGGTCTTTTCGCAAACATTTTAGGAGTATTTTAAAGATTGGGCGGCATACAAAAAAATGGGCGGAAGGCGCAAGGTTCCTAATAGGGGCTTCTTTTAAGGTTCTTTTCAGATTTGGAATGGTTAGTACTCATAGAATAAAGGGTATTGAGGGATATCTCAGATAAATGGGTCTTTTCGCAAACATTTTAGGAGTATTTTAAAGATTGGGCGGCATACGAAAAAATGGGCGGAAGGTGCAAGGTTTCTAATAAGGGCTTCTTTTAAGGTTCTTTTTAGATTTGGAATGGTTAATACTCATAGAATAAACGGTATTAAGGGATATCTCAGATAAATGGGTCTTTCCGCAAACATTTTAGGAGTATTTTAAAGATTGGGCGGCATACGAAAAAATGGGCGGAAGGCGCAAGGTTCCTAATAAGGGCTTCTTTTAAGGTTCTTTTTAGATTTTCAATGGTTAATACTCATAGAATAAAGGGTACTGAGGGATATCTCAGATAAATGGGTCTTTTCGCAAACATTTTAGGAGTATTTTAAAGATTGGGCGGCATACGAAAAAATGGGCGGAAGGTGCAAGGTTCCTAATAAGGGCTTCTTTTAAGGTTCTTTTCTGATTTTCAATGGTTAACACTGGAGTAACAAGCGTTCATTCCAAAAGCTTAAAGGCGTCCTTTCCAAAAGGAAAGATGCACCCTTCCACACCTTTCCATAAAGGAAAGAAGCACCCTTCCACACCTTTCCTATAGCTGAAAGAACGCCCTTTCCAAAGCCTCTTTGGAAAGTACGCATGGAAAGGGGACCTTTCCACAGCCGAGCTAATTAGCTCCTGTCCTCTCTGACCAAGAGTTATGTCCCTTTATCATGTTTATCAAGATCGCCATATTATGAAGTTAACCTGTGATTACCTTTACGATTTACATTTTGAGAACTTGATTTTGATAAAAACATTAAGAATTTTTTAAGACATGAATTTTTATATGATTACTTTTTTTAATAAATTCTGCGTTACAATGTTTGAATAAGTCTTCACTTTGATTTTGATATGATATATCACATGTTGCATATGATAATTATCTTTATTGCAATATATTGTATACATAATTTTAAATGTTTAATAATCGAATAGAATACGAAACTAAAAGACAGAATCAAATAGCTTTTGATATGGATTTGAATATTGGAGTACTTTTAAGATTAGATTAAGAACTTGTATACAGAAAAATACATAGAAGACATTTTTGCATAGAATAACCTTTGTTAGTAATAAATATTTTTATTTTATAAGTTTGACACAAATGCGTTCTATAAATTTCAAAGAAAAGCGACAATTCCAATGCCCTCACGGAAGGTCCAAGTTTAAAGATTATCAACGATAGAGTACTTACCAACTTAAAGCATCAGAAAAAGTAATCCATGATTTTTTGCAAAGTTGATCGGCTTCCTGAAAAAACCTAATGGTTATAGGAACCGTTCGAGGCGTTTCTACTTGTGCAAATGATTGTCATCATCAAAAGGACGCCAGAAATCCTTCTTTCTTATTGGTTGAATATATATTCTGCAATTTTATTGAATTATAATGTAGCTAAGTAGCTGTGTAATGCCATGAGTCATGTCAATATAAGGTCCGTTTGACATAAGCCGCCAGTCGCCCCTCTGTCTATCGAGCAGGCGTGAAAAGAAAACAAGTGCAATTAGTAGACCAGTGGTTTAAGAATTGAATTTGACAGGGATGAGATTACGTAATAAGCACCTGTCAATTAAGACAACATTGGGGCCAAGCTGCACTGTAGGATAATACGCATTGAATATCTTTCGTTTAGAACGATACCACATTGATAATTTTCACTGATCAAAAGTGTTTGGATTACGTTAAATGTCAAATGCTCATTATGTTAAAGCGACATTTTTGCAATTATTTTTCTAAAACAACGACTATGAATTAATTCAAGGATATAAAACAATATAGCTCTTTATATAAATTAATCCTAAATCATACTTTGAGTTTATATTGAATTCTTTTTTATTTCACATATATTTCACATATTTATAAAGACAGTCTTATCAGGGTATATTTGGGAAACGAAATCAGCTCATTAACGCAATAACGGCTCACTTCAACGCTTGGGCCCATCACAACAAATACTGATCGCTGTAATGAGACCAAGTAAAACAAATTACCGCTCAGATAGTGACACGCTTTGAGGGTGAGTAATGAACGGAAACAGTGAAGCCTTGAAAAACAGTCTTTTATTGTTTTATCGTTTCATATATATCAGACAGGTAATTTAGAGACTAAATATGGTTCATTTACAGACAGTTTACTTTGGTCCTACCTCGTACATTACAAATAAAATTACAGAAAATACATTGCCGAGCCAAACATACAGGGATTTTCACAAATAAAAAATAAATAACAATGTATACACTAGAATTTAAAAAATAAAATACATACCATTGCATTAAATATCTCTTCTATATAAAATAACTTTGCAAGTATTGACCGTTAAAATTACTATACGTGGGTAAGACAATATAATACACGATACTTTATTACAGTCGCTCCACTAAGTAAAGTGACTACAAGTACTGTTCATTTATCTAAAAATATAATGTCTTACCTCAATGTAAAATGTACAATGACACGAGACATATTCCACACACATCTCAGAAACACAAACATACTTTGGATATTTCTTAATTCTTTTATTTTTGTAGTAAAGTGTTTTGTCTGTCAATTTCCATGTTAGAATTGTCTTCTAAAATATACATTGACTTTATCAGTTCTTGTTGATTTGGCATTTTCATTTACAATTTGCCCCTAATCAACTCCGATGTTTAGCAACTAGAAATATGTCGTATTTCACCTATATATTAATGATTAAGACATTGAAATATTTTCAAGATTTCACAGAGAATAAATACAAGTAATAATAACGAATGTACAGTACACAGAGTGTTATATATATGACACATCAGGAGGTGATTACTAGTAAATAAGTTGTTAACCGCACAATTTTCTAAGCATGATCAGAAAGTCTTTGGTTCTATTTGTTGTTGATAAATTCCTGTACAATAGATAGGCATTAAATCCGTATTTTGTAAATACTGATATACAACGATAATGTTCACACATTTTGGAGATAATAATGCAGTCTTTTCAGTTTGTTTTATGTAAGATTGATGAAAATAATTTTAATTACACAGTATTCTATCTTCAATTAATCAAACATTTGAAGTTGGCCTGCATCTTGTTTAATGAATATACAATATCTTACATTTCTTTGAGTGGCATTTTAGAAGTTGGTATGATGAAGAAAATAGGAAATTTATGGATTAACAACTTCTTTATTGCAAAGAGATGCGACGTTTCGGTGTATACTTGCTTGATGACGGTGTTAGTATCTTCACCGAAACTCTTGGAAATAAAGAAGTTGTTAATCCATAAATTCCCTTTTTCTTCAATATCTTACGTGTCACTTCTTTGAATTCTTTGAAAGTTATTTTATTTGATTGTCATTAAAGTACGCCATGGTAACTGTAGACTTCCGCAATCCATCTGTCAGTCTGGGTCTGGAGTGTCGGCGGTTCGGCTGTTGAAACTGGCCCCAAAACTCTCCGTGTCTTTTGCATCACCTCTTGGCCTTTCAAGTTGTCGTAGGCAAGGTCAGCTTGCCGTTTTATCTCAGTCAGTTCACGTGACTCCCAAGCACGTCGTCGCGTTTTAAAAGCCTTTCTTCCCTCTTCGTCTTCAGTGCTATCCTCTGATGACATCATGTTTCTTGACTGAATGGCCTTCTCATATCTCGCTCGGTTGATCTCGGGAAGATTAAGTAACTGCAATCCTTTGAGCCTGGACTTGCTTTTCTACAACCAAATAGTATGTTCATTAAAAAACATTTATGAATGTAACATAAGTCAAAACATACTGATTACTGTAGAGTATAATGTTTGTAACAGTACATAATTTAACATGATACTAGTCAGACCAACAAACATATTTTTTTCTTTGCATGTCATTTACATACAGTTAACTTCTCACATATAACAGCCACCACTCACCCGGTGAATGATTTTATGATGTAATTGATTGACTATCGTCGAGTTCTTACTTGTGATTTCCTGGCTTGTTTTCGGGCATTCACTCTGTGGCGATCCTCTGTACCATGTAGCTGCCTTGAGAGCTTTTCCTTACCCGACTTGTGGTAACGCGCTGCGGCCACTGTCGAGTCAAAATTAAATGTTTTTATACATCGTTTTATAGATGACAATATCAGTTACGATCGGTGATCGGAATAAAGTAAGTTTTCGCTTGGATAAAAGTAACAAAAAGAGAGGAACAGTTTTTAACAAATTTTTACAAAGTATGACATATTGTACCGACAGATCACATTTTCATCACATGGTCACCATAATGATTTATAGCACTTCCACCAGATCTGTTTTTTTCTTTTACATGCAACAGTGTACATGTGACCTTCATAGCACACTTTCTTTCCTCCTCTGTTACTTTCTCTTACCTCCATACTGAAGATCTGATAAACTTGAACATTACAGTGCACATTATATATCATAGATGACGAAACCAGTATCTCTAAGCTTGTTTAAAATAGTTGATCAGCTTTCCCTGATCAAACAGGTTAAGTTTTGATAGGTAATTAATAAGTAAATGAGTGAGGCCAGTCCTAGTGATCCATTCAGGGAGAATTATTATGTCAAAATAGTTGAGCTGGTGAGAAGAAAACAGTTAATGCCAATGTTATAGGTAACAAGTATACCTTTGATGTTAAATGTGATGTTATTATTATATATTTTATATATTCTTAATCCTCTTAAATGACAAGATTATTAACAATAATACTAATAGAATTCAAAGTCAATTTCCTTCTCTAAGTGTTTCTGTATATAAAAGTGTTACTCTTTTCCTGCTCCTTTTTTTCCTACATTCGTAACTATCATATCATTATACACAAGAAATGCAGAAACTAAAGCGAGAGTCAAGCTGTTTTACAGAACCACAGTCTAGGTTGAGGTTAGAAATGCAGAATGTCTTTTTATCACAGTTTTGCTAGTTCAAAGACGGCAAAGTTTGTTAATATATACCTTTGAACTCCTCTGATTTCAGTTGTGGATGAACTGTCTTCGCATAGTTCCACACGTACTTGCACACCATTGCATTTTGAAGAGCGTCCATTCTGCAAAAAAGCCAACATTTGTGAATTTCATACGCATTCATTCTGTCAACATTGAAAAAGAGATATAATAAGCGTTGTTGTGTCAGTTAATATATTCTTTTATCGGAATCCATCTTGAAAATTTAGAGAACATGTAAGTAATGAAGCTATGCAAACTCTACACCCTTGGTGTAGTACTATCTTTAGTCTTGCACTCACGGAACTTTATGATCGATCTTCAGGCCCTTTTCTTTTTCTGCTTGAGCTATACCAGTCCTTAGTGTCGCCTAGAAGATAAAAATAAGGATTGACAAATGGAAACGATAGTTTGCCAAATCGTTGCTCATGGGGCTTTAAGAATGTTATTATGTATGAATACAATGAATAGCGAATATATATATTCATGAAAACTTCTAGAACACCATTAAACAGAGAGGATTATTTACCCGTAGATGTGTGGTTGGCCTTTCAGTCACTGTTGGTCTTCTTGCTTCAGTGTCACCTACGCTTGAGATCTGTCAAAAAGTACTATTTTATTTGGTTTCATTCTGGTACTACAGTGCTGTTCAAATACCAAGACACGAGAATATAACATTATATAATACAATTCCCTGAATGGGTTTTCACTTGGACCTCTCATTCCATGACATTATACTGCGGTGTGCAGTGCTTTTAACTTTAGCATAACTACTATATGGCTCACATTGATCTAAGTAATTTTATTGAAGTCACTTCATCAAGTTATGAAATCTAATCGATTTGAAACAGATAAGGAAAGATTATGGTTTTAACGCATTCCACTATGGATATATCAGGAGTAGAATTTGAATTGGACATGCGTCACTAACTATAATTCATTTGTTCATATATAATCAGGTATAATTGTATTGGAGCGGCCTAAACATCAGCTCTTCGGAGATTGCTGGTTAATCCATTCATATCTTCATGAATATTCAAGAGAAATACGGTTGGAGCGCCTATAATTTGTGGTAAATAATGTAAGTGCCTTCTTTGATTAAACCTAAACTTATGACAAAATTGGTTAGACAACATCACAGTGAACAATGAATATATAGAGCAATACTTAAGTGCGTACCTGAGTGTCCTTTTTCTTGAGTTGTACTTTTAGTTCTGTCACTTCAGTCCTCAGTGACTTTATCTCCTCTTTCAAGTCATGAAATACACCAAGAAGTCTGCCTTCCATACCAGTCATGGCTTCAAGAATATCCTCTGATAGTCGCGACCTCCCTGCATTAAATATCTCTGTTTCATATTTGTCACCATTGATTACTATGAAACACATTGTTAGATATATACATCTATACTACTTTTGTCTGTCCTTCCAACCTGATGTTGAAAATAGCTCTGTGGTTTGGTACAATCATTGTAAAGTCTCCTTTTAGTTATTTTTGTAATTATCAATATCTATCATTTGCACACTTTGTTTGGATAATTAACTAATAGTTTCGATTGAATGGATATAAATTGATTTATTTTACCTTGCCGCTGGCGTGGTGTGTTCTCCTCCCTGTCATTTTGGCAGCCTAAGAATAGAATATATAATATATATAAATGTATGTACATATGTGTGTGCATCTGATAACTTCCGAAAAAAACAATGGGAATTCAACTTTTCCAATTTACCCTGAGTTGAAAAGTGTTATTTACATTTTAACACACGATGACATTATGAAAATACCTGTTCTCATATTCAAAACAAGTTAGTCATATAAGAAATATAACCAAAATGATTTTAAAAATAACCCCAAAGTTTGAAGATCTTGTTGGTTATATAAGAAATTAATGAAAACTTGAAGCTTGTAAGACTAACTATCATCTGATAACATTGAATACTAACCATTTGATAGCAGGATATGTCGTGCGTTGGAGAGTTCGTCGTCCTCCTCATCTGTAATAATGGTAGAAAAGGACAAATTAAAAGCCAGGGCAAACATTATCATAACGATAAACTTGTACGTAATTTGCTATGCCTAGTAATGAGCTTTGCCTCAGCTTGAGATAAAAACATGGACATTTTTGTTTGTTTGGAGAATCTAGAAAATCTGTTATTTCTGTTGTTGACGCTATCATGTAAGAATGTTGCCATTTGTTAAGTTACTCAGTTTTCCCTTAGCGTACTCAACATTTCTTACTATAAGAATACATGTCTTACATGACCTTAATTGTTAGTTTAAATACTTGATCATTTATTACAACATACATGTTACGGACGAAAGTATATCAACCATATATATAAATTGACATAATTCTTATATTTTTCTCTTTACGGTTGTTACGCTCAAAAGACATTTCATAAAATTTAAATTGAATAGTCAATCTTATTACATAAACTTAAGATAAATAAAGGTTACTTGAATTGTCCTGATGTATAAGGAATGAGCAAGATTGTAAGCTGGAGTAAAAAAACCCAGCACAATTTGTTGTATCTTTATTGGAAATAAAATAATCATAAAAACACCATTGTTATATATTATATATTGGCTTATTCCCATGCAACACTTACCTTGAAATTCAAAGGCCGAAGTCTTTGGTGTTGATGTAGCAACGAGTCCTGTCCTTTGTCGTATTCTCTTGTTAGCTTGTACTTGTATAAGTCTCTAAAAAATACCATGATATTGTTTATATACATTTAGGATTCAAATAAGTATAATCAGATATGAATGTCTGTTCATTCATATACTAACCATCGTGTCCAAAAGACTAGGAAAGTTTGTATATGGTTATCATTTTCAAAATAAAAGGACATATACATGTTTTGAACTGATACGAAAGCAAAAGGATATACGTACCCGAAAAAAGATGTTTAGAGAATCGTAGCACAATTTTGCGCTAGTTGATGTACTTTTCTACATAAATTTTTCATTCACGTCTAAAATTTGTAAAAATATAGATCAAACGTTTTTTTAAAAAAAAGTGTCACATTTGTGTATAAAGCGGTTGGTTTAAACATATTTATTCATGTTAATGGTACATGAATTAGGACAAGCAAACAAGCCGGAGGCTTATTTAAATGCGTGTCCTCATCAGAATACAATAATAAAATAGCTTGCGAATGATAACATCATGTAGATAAGCACATTCCGTACATAAATTACAATTACAAAAATAGTGTTTAAAGCGGTTAAAGTTACATATTTAAAAACCAAGCCCCATGGCCAATGAGACACACATACACAATGTGTTTACAGAAAATTTTAACCAAGAGATAGTTTTATAGTAACCGCTACCTGAATAGGATCACTGAAGTCGGATGAACATTCATCGCTCTTTTCGTTAGGTTGGTAATTGCTTCCTGAAATATAAATGAGGTGGTTTTATCCATTTTTGTTATATTTATCTTCATAGCATAAACAGGTATCCACAAGCCATGAGGCTTTGATCACGTGACCCCATACCAATGCTGATTGTGTTTTTGTAAAACAACGGAATTGTCATATTGAAGACAGCTTTACGGATAAATTGTCATGAATGAAATAGAAACGGTGAGTAAGTTTCAATCTTTGTCGTGAACACTATACAACTTACATTTGAATTGTAAATAAATATCTTAAACATTTTGTAAATTTTTTATCCAGACTTTGTAAAATATCCCTTATCCTTATCACTTGATTTAATAAATTAGAAGTAGAGCTCGTACTGTGACGATTTATGATTGTTCATAACAGAAACAACAATGGTTGTATATGACGTTTGTGTTCTGCAAGTGAACACATGACTAGTATATTTGATATAATGTTCATGGAGTATCAACAAAAAACTTCTAGTTTTGAATAGTCAAGTTTTGTTTTAAGAAGGGTTTGGGTTTTTTTTTTTTTTTTTTTTTTTTTTTTTGCCCTGTTTTGTTTTGCTTTCAAACCCGTTATGAAAGTTTTTCGAAGTTTCTGAAAATACTTTCAAATTTCGTTTGATTACTTTTCTTCCATTCTATGCTGCTTTGTCATTAAGCGGAATAAGTGACAGTTTATGTTCAATCCATTTCTCGCTATTGTAAATTACCAACGAACAGGTCAATCGGCAGATTTACTAAGTACACTTATTATAAGTCAAGGTATAACTCACCTGACGATTTCTTCTGTCGTCATATAGAACACTGTAGGCGACTTTAGTTGTCTGGGTTTTGTTTTTTTGTTTTTATCCATTTTTTGTTATATTTATCTTCATAGTACAAACAGGTATCCACAAGCCATGAGGCTTTGATCACGTGACCCCATTTACCGTGCTGCACGCAATTGTCATGTAACGCTCTAAGCATGTAGCTGATGAGTAGTGTGTGCTGTATACACTTCGAGTCGACTCGTCACACTTATCGTCTTCACACTTATCTTTTTTATCTTTTACATTCTAAGCGTAAAGTTCCGGCTGCTACTATACAAAAATTCATTTTTCAAAAACTTACTCATTTTTCTTTCAACTTTTGGGCTGTCTTATCTGTTTTGTTTTGTTGTTGTTTTATTTGTTTGTTTATAGCATTTCCTTTTTACAATCGCACTCAAAAAACACTATTTTTCTACAAAATGTTAACATGTTTTATCACCAAATTTGGACTTCCACCATGGCATTTTCCCACCATCTCATCGAAATGATGTCATGGATTTCTCTAATTTTCTTTTTTATCTATTTTTTCTCTTTTCTTCAAGTTTGTAAATACAGTTTCCCACGGGTACGTTCTGATGAAGGATCACATTATTTCTATACTCAAATGAGAACCATATATGGCTTATCTTTGTTACTTTTCCTACAATTTTACATACTTGATGCATTGCTAAGTTGTGATGATGTACAATTCTTCTATGATGGTTGTGATGTACATTTACCCACTGCATATATTGTATTATTTGAAGGTATAGATGCCGGTTGATATTAGTCAGTACAGACTGGCAGTGGGGGTATTTGCAGTCAGGCTTCATTCCTTTGCAGCTTGTAAGCTAAAATTTTACATGTTTCTTTTCCGACATCTTTGTATTTATAACTTATCTGTCAGTATCATTGTATCACTTCTTATACTATGTTGCGGAGACGTACAACCCAACCCTGGCCCAGTAGTAAATACGTTAAAGATAGTACACTTAAATGTTTGCAGTCTAAGAGAAAAAATCGACGTCTTAGAAGCTGAATTTAGCTCATATGATATAATCTGTATTTCGGAAACGTGGTTACATATACACATTTCAAACAACGACATTCTCATACCAGGATTTCAACCTCCATTTCGTAAAGATCGTGGTAGCCGCGGGGGCGGAGTAGCTATTTATATCAAAGACAGTTTGCTTGCCGAGAACATGCCTCAACTGGACATAGCTGGACTTGAAGCTGTATGGGTTCGAGTAATATGTAAATATCGTACTTACCTGATCGGTACTTTCTATAGAGCTGACCGTAGTGTTGCTTATTGGGATTTAATTGACCAGTCAATTGGAAACGCTATCGATCTTAACTTGTTCACTATTGTTTCCGGTGATTTTAATGAAGATGTTTTAAATGAAAGAAAGCGTAAAATTGAACTGCTAGAATCTGTTCATGGGCTAACTCAAATAATAAATAAACCGACTCGAACCACCCCGCAATCAAGTACACTAATTGATCTTATATTTGTGTCCTCTTTTCAGAATGTACGCGATAGCGGGGTGTTAGATCCTGTTTGCAGTGACCATTGTCCGACCTATGTTGATATCAAATTCAATAGACCAAAGTGTAAAACCTTTAAACGTAAAATATATGATTATCAACAAATGGACATTGATGGTATATTTTGGGATATAGATAACATTGATACTGAAGATATGTTCTCTAGCAACAACGTGGATGATATTGCAAATAAGTTAACGACCACAATAAAGAATGCATGCAACAAGAATATTCCTAACAAAACTGTTACTATTCGACCATCAGATCCACTCTGGATGAACAATCAAATTCGATCATTGATACGTTCACGTAATAGACATCATAAACAAGCTAAGTTAAAAAATTCAGCTACCTGTTGGACTCGATTTCGTCAAAGTAGAAATAAAGTTATTTCAGCAGTCAGATCGGCAAAAAGAGAGTATACGAATAAACTAGATAAAATGATTAATCAATCAACTTCTGACAAAAATTGGTGGAAATTAGTTAATAATCATATGAAGAGAAATAAAAACACGTTTACGTTTCCTCCTCTAATCCATGATAATGTAGTCAGTGATGACTTACAAGACATAACTGAAACTTTAAATGATTATTTCACTCGGCAATCGCAAGTAGAAAATCCCGATTCACAACCCTCTAATATCAAACAAAAGTCAGTTAACAGTCTATCGGAAATTATGCTTGATAACAGCGAAGTATACGACGTATTAATGTGTGTTAACACTACAAAAGCTTCCGGCCCAGATGGAATAGGTAATAGAATCCTGAAATTAATCGCGCGCAGTATTTCCCCCGTTTTAACACGACTCTTTAATTTTTCACTTCAACGAATGACATTTCCGGCATCGTGGAAAGAGGCAAATGTTGTGCCAATTCATAAAAAGGGTAGTGTCAATGACTGTTCAAACTACCGACCAGTTGCCCTTACAAGTTGCGTAGCTAAAATATTTGAGCGATGTATCTTTAAACATGTTTTTAATTATCTAAGAGATAATGATATCTTATCCAACTTACAATCTGGGTTTATACCTGGTGATTCGTGTGTTAATCAACTGACTTATTTGTATAATTTCATTGCGAAGGCAGCGGACGAAGGTAAGGAAATACGCGCTGTATTCTGCGATATTAGCAAAGCCTTTGATCGTGTGTGGCACAAAGGTCTCTTGCATAAATTAAATTCTTGTGGAATTAATCGCCCATTATTACAATGGTTTAAAAGTTATTTAGAAAATAGATCCCAGCGTGTAGTCATAAATGGCCACAGCTCAAATGCAATGTCAGTAATGGCGGGCGTCCCGCAGGGCTCTGTTTTAGGACCACTTTTGTTTTTGGTTTACATAAATGATATTGTTGAAGGCATTGATAGCAACATAAGATTATTTGCCGATGATACTTCCATCTATGTAATAATTGATGATCCTGACGCAGCAGCAAATTGTCTTAACAACGACTTGATAAAAATTGCCAATTGGGCAAAAACATGGAAAGTTGATTTTAACCCATCCAAAACCAAAACAATCCTATTTAGTAGAAAATCTAATCAAAATCCACATCCAGGCTTGTTCTTTAATGACGTTGGAATAGAAGAAACTTCATGTCATAAACACTTAGGTATCACTCTTCAAACTAACTGTTCATGGGATAACCATATAGACGATATCGTTAAAAAGGTAAGCCCTATGATCAATTGTTTAAGAAGTTTTAAATATAGGTTAACCAGAAACACTTTAAATCGTATGTATACATCATTTATTCTTCCAATATTCGACTACTGTAGCCATATATATGATAATTGTTCCAAAACGCAGGCAAATATCTTGGAAAAACTTCAATTAGACGCTTTGCGGACGATATGCGGGGCTGTCCGCGGCACCAGTCATACTAAACTTTACAACGAAACCTCAACCATTTCGCTTTCCGAAAGAAGAAGAATTGCAAAACTAGTTATTTTTTTTAAAATGTACAATAACAGATTACCCATCTATCTAAACGAACTCATCCCTCCCCTCGTCTCTCAAGCTAGCAGTTACCCATTAAGAAATGCATCGCATTTGCAAAATATACAATGCCGTACAGTTTTATATAAAAACTCATTTTTACCCGATTCTGTAACCCTTTGGAATGCTTTACCCGAACATGTTAAATCACTAACTAACGTCAATGATTTCAAATCTGCATTAATCTCAAAAACTAAGAATATTCACTTTGATCTAAATTTAGGCTCGAGGCGTTGTCAAATCCTTCACTGTCGTCTGCGGTTGGAGTGTAGCGATCTCAATGCTGATAAGTTTAACAGACATATATTTGACAAAGCAGATTGTTCTTGTGGCCATGCCACCGAGGACGCACTTCATTACTTTTTCGTCTGTTCAAAATTCGATTCAATTAGATCGAACAAATTCTATTATACAAATGGCTTTTCATTAGAAACAATCTTATATGGCCACCCATCTTTGAACACTGTTACCCAATCTGAAATTCTAAAATCAGTACATCAATTTATAATTGAAACTAAACGTTTTGACTAAGCAAATATGATACTGACTGCAGATATCAAAATGTATTTAGCCATCATCTCTAATGAATTTATTTCCATTATACTACTTGTATTACTATTCTTAGACATGTTTACTATATGTTGTTCTTGTCATGTTCATGCTCATATATTTATGTTGCTGGAGCGGTCTTCACATAAGCTCACACGAGCTTGTTGACCAATCCATTTCATGTATCTTTTCATGAAATAAAATATGTTTAAACAAAAAAAAAAAATATTTATATACATCATATGCCAATGGAAAGTAGATTGCTGTCCTATTTCATAATTTTAACGAAATCATTAATGAATTTCAACTACAATCATAAAGTCATTAAACACAATAAAAAAAATGATAAGAAAAATGTACTAAGTTACGTGTGGAAGTATTTTATTTTAAATCATTATTTATTTCAATGAAGTGTTCGAAGTTTTGCTTCTATAACATTAAAATTCTATTTGTTTTTTTAGACAAATTAACCAAAATTTAAGGCTGCTACATCATTTAGAAGCAATCTGTGGTGTAAATTACGCAAGATATAGTCTTTGGCATTATCTTTGCATAATTGGTGCAGACAAGGTAATTAGACAGATAGTTAATGGGCGGCTGACATCTGAGAGCAGCTAGAGACAACTGGCGCCAATGATTTTTATTACCCCTCATATAGAGAGTATTGCATATTGAGAGTTGACAATATACAGGATGAAGTGGAGGAGGGCCCGGTCGATGTGACCATTGATGTTTGTAAGCGCGTTTCTAAGCGCGTTTGTGGCGTTTTGTGTATCTCTAGATTTCAATTCGGACAAAGATAACTTGAACCTCTCATTTCCAAATATCACATCGTAGAGTTACTATACGGGTGTGTGTCTATTGTGTGGGTAGCAGTTATGCTTCTTATCCAAACAAAACTGTTTTTATGATGTTTTATAAATGACTGGGTAAATAGGCAGGTAAAAGTAAAAGTATTGTTTACTGGGTAAAAGTAAAAGAAACATCCAATCAGGGTAAATATTTTTTCTTTCCAAATAAACATATATATTAAGCAATGTAACAAGCAACTCTGTCTGAAAGATTTTCCAATCTTTATTTTACTTGTGGACAGTACCTCTACCTGTATTATGATGGTTAGCTAAAATTTCGTTTACAACATCCAGAACAAGGTGCTATACTTTTTTTCCGTTACTTTTTTTCCTGTTACCTTTTCCGATCACCGCTATACGACTATCATACATACAAATACTCCCGAAACAAAATACTGATATTTCCTTTCATGGACATGTTATGATAATATTAAAATAACGCATGTTCAGCAAACAACCTAAGCCTATGCTGATAATCTTAGAAGATAAATCCTATGGTTTCCCCTATTACTTTCTTAATATGACTTTTTACCCGATTATTTGCTTCGCGCACCTATTCATTTACTCAACTAAGAACAGACGCCAAAAAAGTTTGAAACAAAATCAGCACGCAAAATCAAATGAACCGTTTGTTTTTATATGAGTATTTGCATGAAATAATGTGTAGATATCTTTCATGACACTTCTACAATATCAAATAAATGTGCATCTTACCTGAACTGTTGAAAGTCTCAGATAAAGATATCATCAGTCTTGGGCTCTCCTCTCCCATGGTAACGGCCGATGTGTAAATCTATGAACGTCGTTATTTTGTTGATTCAAAGATAGATGTTGCCGCTATTGGTATTATGTCCTCCAAAACGTAACTGACATGATGCAGTGTAAGAAACTATATATATATTGTCAGCACCAATATGATGTTATTTTACCATTTTTACATTTAATTTAATCTGCCTGTGAATGTCTCATTCTCACTTCTCCATCCATATTATCAGGACGTTTTTTAGGTATGTTCTCACCGTATTTATCTCCTTTGACAGTGCCAATATAAACAGCAGCTTATACGGACGGTCTTTAGATGAACACTAGTTTTTGTCGCTTATAAAAACATTGAAAATGGTGAACACAGTAAGTTGCATTGATTTGCATCTTAGAAACATGTCTTTAACAACAAAGGGATCACATCTTACTACGATTTTAGTTATCAAAACAAAAGCTATGTAAACAGGATGTTGCTTCCATTTTGTATCTCTGAATGAATGAATGAACGGTTTATTCTCATGAAGATCACAAAGAGTGACATAGAGAAAAAATACAAATATACTTGTTTCATTATGGGAGCATACGTAGACATGTTTTTACATAATTGCATAATTTCAACTGAAGTGGTTTATGCTTACAAGATATCAATGAAATAAACTTATCTAAGTATGAATAAAGACAATAATTGTTTTGCCGAAAAGCTTTTCTCACATTGCAAAGGGATGGACAAAACATAATTTCACTGTTTATCATACAGTAAAGTATGCTTTTAACGAAACAATGGTATCCAGCACATGCTTTCTTAACGCAAATGCATAGTTTCACATTTCAAACTAGTCAATTTATTCAATCGTTTAATATCATTTAGATCATATGTAATTATTTGATAGTGAAATGTGTACATATAGATGTTTAGCATGTTTTGACGTTTTTTCTCTCAAAAGAAGAGGTTTGAATTCCGAAATTATAATAAGAAAGATAAATAAATAATTAGAATTATTTTCAGGCGGATATAATCAGTTGTCAAATATTTGTTTAATCCCCACCTTACTAATGCTTGGACCAATGGCTGTTCTATAATGGGAATTTCAATCGGTAACCATCTTCCAATTGGTTACTAATTATCACGTGCAATACCGGAAATTATCTCCGTTACCAATAATTGGCCAGAAAGCACCCACGTGAATTACCGATTTGAAATATAAGCAAAGGTAATGCGACAGGACAATATCGCTCTACTGAACGCTTGGTGACTCGTAACAAAGATACGTCAGCTGATTCCTGCAAAGACTACCGGACCCTGAACAAGTAAGTGATTAATTTTCTCACCCTTGCTTTTGCCTTCATTTGTTCCACAACCTTTGGAAACATCTCAAACGTTTTTTGTCAGTCGAAAATAACGTTACTCTAAACATTTAACACCTCATATCGATCTTATGGAAATATAATGGTTTGAATATTTTCAAACACATTACAACAGATAGAAATATGGAAATAGAACATTTGGTTGTTATATTGTGTTGGGAAAGCAAACCTTTTAGGAGAAAGACTTGAAAGAAAGATATAGAATTAAATATTCTTCTGATCACTTGTATCTCGGATAGTGAAGGCAATTGGCGTAATAACAACTGAATAACTAACTAATACAACATAATGCGAAAAAGATGACCTTTTACAATTAATCCTATTAAATATCAAAACGCGTTTGTAGTAAATTGTGTTATATTACTGCTCTTGAGATATCCAGGAAGGTCGTTCTTTGATAATAAATGTGAAAATTGAAAAATGAAAAGTGATATTTTAAAAGTTAAATAATATAAATATACCGACGTCGAAAATTTACATGCAATTTGCTTGTAACATTTAACATTTAGCAGCATGATTATACAACATATTGCTACCAAATTTACGATGATTCATTGACGCCACTGTCCTGTTTTGATCGACACATACATAAAAAAGATATACAAACAAGAGATAATATAGGTCAACAATATGTGTAAGAGTTATTTCGCCATCATTTTGATCATGATGTATTTAATTGAAAACAACGTACAATGGGCGCGCTCAATATTAAAACGATTCAAACAAAGTAAACCTTCAAATACATCATATATGTGTTTCGCCGTTTTGACTTTCCTTTTGTCTAAAGACGTAAGCAGAAAAAGGCAAAATATGAGATAAATCACGCTTAAATTAAATTTTATTAAAAAACGGCGTCTCCAACTTGTGTATCGCTGTTTAAGCTGTATTCTGCGTCCCTACGTCGTTATCTTTGTTTAAAGGTTGGGAGTCAACTACGACCACAATGCTTAGCACAATGAAAAAATGAAGTCGATCTATTCATAGACACGGGAAATACCATTACTAATTAGTTAAATGTCTCGGCTTATTTGGGATCGAAACAATTGGCGAAAACTTATGTTATTATTTTCTAATTTGTACCAACTCTGTGGCCACTCTGATACGCGAGCTATGTAATTGACACAGGATACTCTGTCATATCGACAACTTCGTATTTAACAGTATCTTACATGTACAAGTACCGAAATGATCATGTTTAATGTACGCGACATGAAGCGCCTACCTTTTCTTGTAAACCATTTACATGAGCCTTGCTTGTTGGACGCACGTGACAAGAGTAGCTGTTGTATCATTTCACTTCATGGACTGAATAATAACTCCTTCATTTGCACCTTTTCAACATTACAGCATATTCAGTAATCAGCGCACTATAAAGATTGAATATGTTTGATAAATCATCTCATTGACTTCCTACAAATAATTTAAAATGATTGAGGGTATCTTCTCAACTTTAACCATACTCTACTTAACATTTACGCATATCTTATTTGACATCTTATTCATAATGAAGCACTTGGTTAATTTTTTCAATTTGTTTTCACATGACATAGTAGGAATAGATGCCTTCAACACTGGGTTAATAGTTCTTAGTACCAAGTCATAGATGGAGGATTTTCATTCTCAGTTGCTCTCGCCTGAATACACAAAAAATCCGAATAAACAAGCAATTAATCAATTAGCGCTGAAGGGGTCTCGACCACAGCAATTTATTACACCTTGAGACAATTAATTTATTACACCTTGATCAACCAACCGTGGTTCTGGCAGGAGCAAATTAGAGAAGTTTCTATTTCGGCGACATTATTTTAAACAAATTTGATAGTTATACCTATTTTCGAATAATTTTTCATGAGAATAGAAAATATAATGTTGCTGTGAAAGCTTAATAGATAGAGGCCTGAAAGCAATGTTTTGTTTGTTGTCCATTTAAAGCATCTGATCATATGGTCATACCAACATGATTACACAGTTGTAAAATATGAGGCCGTTGTAATTTTGAAACACTAGGATTAGTCCATTTTTTTTTCATTAAAGGTATTGTATTTACGTAAAATCACATCGACTTACATGTTATACGGCGACACGGGACGACTGCCTTTGAGTTTCAGCGTTAAAAAGAAAGTTTCATCTTTTTGAAAACAAGCGACCCATGTAAGGTGTATTTCCAAATTATTAGCAGTTGAAAATAGTACTGAATATCAGCCTCATTGGCTATATTTTCGATAAACGATTTTAGACGATTGTGGGTTGTCATATATTAGTTACTAGTTATAATTTCTATTAGTTATGTTAATAGAAATTGGCTCCTTTGTAAAGTTGAATGACTTAACCGATCAGTTAATAACAAAATGGCAATTTAAAAGTCGTAATCACCTAAAGGTGAAATATATGACTGTATTAAATCAATATTTTGTGCTGAGGGTTATATTCTATTACAAGCAAACGTTTCACGACCTATTTTGAAATTCAGAACAAGTAATACTAAACTCCCCGTTGGGCGTTGGCATCGTATTCCTTATGATGATAACTTTATAGTGCACATATCCACACCGAATGCATGCTTATGGGGCGCTCCCTGCATTATTACCCTCATCTAACCCAAGCTGCCAATTTAGCGCTTAAGGTCACTCCAACACAATCTACACTAGGTACCCAAATAGTACTTACAGTGCTTGAAGTGTAACTCTGAAGTGGGTGATGAATACCTTATATGCTATAGTGAATTTGTTTATTAGAAAATTAAATCCGCTAATACCTGTACTGTTGTACAAAACCTAATTGCTTTATACTTCTTAGTATTTTCTAAAAACAAGTTACAATTGTTGACTAACTAAGTGAATGCTAAGTATATAGACTATTCAATTGGTGTGAAAGTATTCTACTACTAGCATATCAAAAGACGTATCGACTACAGATTTTAGAAAATTTTCGTGGTCGGATGACGCGAATGACCGCAAATGACCGCGAAGGACAAGCGTCACCGTCCCCGCCAAGACTAATATAAAAAGCAATACCATGAGGCATTTAAGTTGTTAAATGGTGAATTTACGTGCCGTCTTATTACACTTTGTTCTACAACATTACATTGTATTCATATAAACATGTATAGTTCAGGTTCTTTCCTTAAATATTATTTCAAATATTTCCTGAGTATATGTATATTGTACGTTTTTAATTTTTCTGATAAATGATTTATTGAGACAGTGATAATATTTTGTATCCCTCTTTATTTTCCTACAAAAATTGGTCACTGCAAGTAGGACATCTCAATATTCAACAGTCTTTCGCTATATAAATAGACTTACTAACATATAACTAATTAATATGCCAAAGCGGCGGTCTTTCGCTATATAAATACACTTTATTAACATGTAACGAATTCATATGTAAGAGCGGCAGTCGTTCGCTATATAAATAGACTTTACTAACATATAATCAATTCATATGCCAAAGCGGTGGTTTTTCGCTATATAAATAGACTTTATTAACATGTAACTAATTCATATGTAAGAGCGGCAGTCTTTCGCTATATAAATAGACTTTATTAACATGTAACTAATTCATATGTAAGAGCGGCAGTCTTTCGCTATATAAATAGACTTTATTAACATGTAACTAATTCATATGTAAGAGCGGCAGTCTTTCGCTATATAAATAGACTTTATTAACATGTAACTAATTCATATGTAAGAGCGGCAGTCTTTCGCTATATAAATAGACTTTATTAACATGTTACTAATTCATATGTAAGAGCGGCAGTCTTTCGCTATATAAATAGACTTTACTAACATGTGACTAATTCATATGTAAGAGCGGCAGTCTTTCGCTATATAAATAGACTTTACTAACATGTAACGAATTCATATGTAAGAGCGGCAGTCTTTCGCTATATAAATAGACTTTATTAACATGTAACTAATTCATATGTAAGAGCGGCAGTCTTTCGCTATATAAATAGACTTTATTAACATGTAACTAATTCATATGTAAGAGCGGCAGTCTTTCGCTATATAAATAGACTTTATTAACATGTTACTAATTCATATGTAAGAGCGGCAGTCTTTCGCTATATAAATAGACTTTACTAACATGTAACTAATTCATATGTAAGAGCGGCAGTCTTTCGCTATATAAATAGACTTTACTAACATGTAACTAATTCATATGTAAGAGCGGCAGTCTTTCGCTATATAAATAGACTTTATTAACATGTAACTAATTCATATGTAAGAGCGGCAGTCTTTCGCTATATAAATAGACTTTATTAACATGTAACTAATTCATATGTAAGAGCGGCAGTCTTTCGCTATATAAATAGACTTTATTAACATGTAACTAATTCATATGTAAGAGCGGCAGTCTTTCGCTATATAAATAGACTTTATTAACATGTTACTAATTCATATGTAAGAGCGGCAGTCTTTCGCTATATAAATAGACTTTATTAACATGTAACTAATTCATATGTAAGAGCGGCAGTCTTTCGCTACATAAATAGACTTTATTAACATGTAACTAATTCATATGTAAGAGCGGCAGTCTTTCGCTATATAAATAGACTTTACTAACATGTAACTAATTCATATGTAAGAGCGGCAGTCTTTCGCTATATAAATAGACTTTATTAACATATAACGAATTCATATGAAAGAGCGTCAGTCTTTTGCTATATAAATAGACTTTACTAACATATAACGAATTCATATGTTAGAGCGGCAGTCTTTCGCTATATAAATAGACTTTATTAACATGTAACTAATTCATATGCAAGAGCGGCAGTCTTTCGCTATAGAAATATACTTTACTAACATAACTAATTCACATGCAAGAGCGGCAGGCTTTCGCTAGAGAAATAGACTTTACTAACATTTACAGTTTACATAACCACAAACATATTTCACTATTTTGTTTAGAATATATGAATGTCTGATTACAATATTGCATAGTGCGACAACGATTGCTACTCAAACATCTTCAATTTTGTAATGAAAGCCGTTTTTGAATGCCACTTTTAATGGGCCGCTTAGAGCTATCTGACCACAAACAAGTGAATGTAAGACTGGTCAGATGCCCTTTTTGTGACGTCAGTAACATCATAAATCATTGCCTCATGATATATTCATCTATCGGAACAATATGACAGGGGGAAAACAACACTTAGATTTTCAGAGAATGTTTTCCACTTAAAGTTGATAAATTTGACATCTCACTGTTAAGCGTTTGGTGTAAAATGGATATCCACATCAATGGTAATTAAACAATTAATTACTAGGCGGTATTTCAGTTGAATAATGAATGATGTGTGATTTAAAATTAGTTGAATTCAGAAATAATGATGCGCAACACTGAACAGTCTGTTTATTACGTCACATCCCCGCAAATTTTATGGCCGCTCGCCCGGTTGATTTTTCACAGCTGATTATTACACTGTTTTAATTACAGGCTAATTAAAGGTGTTCATAGGACAAATTAACAAAAATCGAGTCCAGTTCTTAGTTTGTTGATAAATCTTTGAACGAAAATCAGGATGTGATAAAGTCGAGGTTAGCGGTTGTTTAACAATATCCCTTATATAATTAGACTTTACTGGCAGAATGCTGATACACGATTTCTGAAAAGGGACAGTATTTTGGCTTAACAAACAATATACTTATAATTAGTATGGAATAGAAGCAGTCTTTTGTTATATGGATAGACTCTACTTAACCACTGCTGATTAAGAGGTGTCAAGAGTCCACACCAACATACATACACAATAATAGTTTCGTTCTTCTGAATATAATTTACGAATTGAAATCTGTTACATTACAAATATTGAATTTTTTTCAGAATGACAACGCACAGAAAGAGAAGGAACTGTGGGGAATGTGGAGATTCATTTTCAAGTCCATGGTCAGCAAAACGACATCAGTCTTCTTGTGGAACACATAGTGAAGAAACATTTCCTTCAGAGAGCAGCGATGATGAGGATATCTTCATGGAAGAAGGGGATATTGAGGAACTGATTCAAAGCTTCAGGCCATCTTCTTTTGAAGGTGAAGCAAGTGCTCCTGACATTACACCCTTCTTTCAAAGTATAGTGACGTGGACATGTCTTTTCATCTGTATTTGGCAGTCTGTGTACTATGTCTCTTCGAATGCAATCGGCGTATTACTTCAGTTTGTCAACGGTATCATGCAGGTTGCCTGTCAGCACTACAATATCCTCTGTCCTATTTTGCCTATGATTCCAAGTAGCATCTACATGATGCGTAGATATTTGAACATTCACAAAAATACTTTTTCACATTTTGTCGCGTGTACGTCTTGCCACAGCATATATAGATACTCAGACTGTGTAATTCGAGTGGAAGGTGTTGAAGTCAGTAAGACATGTCCTTTCATATCTCAGCCGAATCATCCACAGAGACACCATCGTAAACCATGTGGCGCTCAGCTTCTGCAAACATTCAACTTATCCTCAGGCAAAACCAAATTGTTACCCTACAAAAACTATTATTACAAATCTTTAAAGGAAACCATTCACGGATTTTTAGGCAGACCAGGTTTTAGTGGCAAATGCGAGTTGTGGCGAGACAGACGTGACGACGATTCCACCATGTCAGATATATATGATGGCAACATTTGGAAGGAGTTCAGGCCCACATTTCTCAGTAAAAAGGGTAACTACGGACTCATGCTCAACTTAGACTGGTTCCAACCATTTGAACACGTGAGATATTCAGTTGGCGTGATGTATATGGTTATTCTCAATTTACCACGAGAGGAGAGGTACAAACGGGAAAATATAATCATCGTAGGCGTTATTCCTCACATGACAAAAGAACCACCCACAAACACGTTCGTTAAACCTCTTGTCGATGAGGTGATAGAAGCATGGAATATTGGGTATGAGATTGGGGGAGAAACAATTCGTTTAGCGCTGCTATGTATAGGATGTGATGTGCCTGCATGTAGGAAACTGTGTGGGTTTTTAGGGCATGCTGCTATCAAAGGCTGTTCACGATGTAAAAAATCTTTCCCTGGTGAAATAGGACAGAGGGATTACAGTGGATTCAACAGACTGACTTGGATACCAAGAACACATGATCAACACATTCGTGAAACTAGACAGATATCAAGATCTTCAACTAAAGGCACAAAAGAACAACTTGAAAGAGCCTATGACAATGTAGAATGTCCAAGTGATGTAGGAAGAGTGCCCTATAAGATAGCATCGGGATTCGCTGGGTTCACAGCAGTTCAATTTAAGAACTGGACCCTGCTATTTTCAATATTCGCTCTTAAAGGTATATTACCGGATGAACATTTAGAATGTTGGAGGTATTTTGTTCTGGCCTGTCGTTTTCTGTGCTGTCGCATATTGACGCAGAGTGACATAGTCATGGCAGATTCTCTTCTGATGAAATTCTGTGCCTCTTTTGAACATCTCTATGGAACAGACAGGGTTACACCAAATATGCATCTACATGGCCACTTAATCGAATGCGTTCGTGATTTTGGCCCCATCTATTCTTTCTGGTTATTCAGCTTTGAACGCTTTTATGGCATGCTTGGAGATTTTCCAACAAACAAAAAACATGTTGAACTCCAAATGATGAAGAATTTTTGTAATCACACCCAAATCCTTGGCTTGACAGTTGATGACAAATATAGTTTTGGAGCAACATTAAACCCACTATTGCAATCAATGACAACTGGTAATAAGGCAGGTACTCTAGGCAGGTCATCTTCAGCAGCACATCTTCATATTAAAACATCTTCATCACGTTTGACCCCTCTTTTATCATGTGACTGGACATATGATCACTCCTATTCCTTCAACAAATTCAAGATCCGAGGACTCACGTCTTTTGAAGAAAATAACTTATTGAAAATGAACAAGAAGTTGTACAACTCTGACATTGAAGTGTTTCCTGTAGCCAAGAAGATAAACACAGTATATCTCGGAAAGGAAATCCTGGGCTCAGCAAACAGTTCCAGTGGTAGATCTTCAATGATTGTCGCCTACTGGACTGACAACCACGGTGATATAAACTGGGATCTTTCTCCACGTCCTGGTTGCGTCACGAGTTACATTTTGCACACGATTACAGTTGACAACGAGGAAAGGACCCATCTGCTTGCTGAGGTTAAATGGTTTTCAGAGCTGCCAGAAAACATTAAGCATCACTGTGGGCGTCCAACTGAACTTTGGAGTCCTGACACTTATGTGCCTGCTGGGTCTTCCTCCTTCATGCCAGTTCAACGGATTAAAACCAAGTTTGTCAAGATGAATTGGCAATTTGGGAGGAAACATGTGATGTGTGTTTCCCCAAGAGACAGGTTCCTTTCCTGCTGAGAGGGAATCCTTCATGAAGAGAGACAGTGAACTAAATTGCCTTGTTAAAATCAATTTACGTTATGAACAACAGTTTCGTAATGAAACCCATTACAATGTCAACCTGAAAAGGCAAACTTTCAAATATTACAATAGCATGTATGTTATGAAGAAATAATGTTAAAATTGTCTGCTACATCTTATGTCAATTACTTAACCATGAATATCGATGGTAGTAATACAATTGTATAATAGCAGAATAGAAGTAGCAATTGTATATAAATAAACATGTTTTTTTTATTGTATTTTCCTTTTATTTATTCTACGCTTGTCTTGTAAAAAGAGTCAAATATCAAATGACATTTATATAAGAAAAGTTCGTCGATATCTAAACTCAAGTGCCAAACAATATCTTCATGTATTCAAGTTTCTTGATGAAAAATAAATTAAGGATTTTATGACTGCTTCTGATAATAAAATGTAACATGATATTTAAATGTATTCCCAAATCTTATTTTTCAATCGCTTTGAAGAAATGGGCATTTTAAAAACTGAATTTAAAATAAAATTTCAATTTAAAAATTAACACACTTTTATTTAGCCCTTATGTAAAATAACTTTAAAATAATACATTTTGATTTTATGCGCGCTTCTTTCACCTGCCCGTTTTGGAAATATGGGTGGCGGAAAGGCGACCTTTCCATATCATGGAAAGAACGCCTTTCAGTTTTTGGAAAGAACGCCTTGCCAAATTTGGAAAGTTGTGGAATGAACGCTCGTTACTCCAGTGTAATACACATAGAATAATACGTATTGAGGGATATCTCAGATAAATGGGTCTTTTCGCAAACATTTTAGGAGTATTTTAAAGATTGGGCGGCATACGAAAAAATTGGCGGAAGGCGCAAGGTTCCTAAAAAAAGCTTCTTTTAAGGTTCTTTTCAGATTTGGAATGGTTAATACTCATAGAATAAAGGGTATTGAGGGATATCTCAGATAAATTGGTCTTTTCGCAAACATTTTAGGAGTATTTTAAAGATTGGGCGGCATACGAAAAAATGGGTGGAAGGCGCAAGGTTCCTAATAAAGGATTCTTTTAAAGTTCTTTTTAGATTTTTAATGGTTAATACTCTTAGAATAAGAAGTATTGAAGGATATCTCAGATAAATGGGTCTTTTCGCAAACATTTTAGGAGTATTTTAAAGATTGGGCGGCATACGAAAAAATGGGCCGAAGGTGCAAGGTTCCTAATAAGGGCTTCTTTTAAGGTTCTTTTCAGATTTTCAATGGTTAATACTCTTAGAATAAAGGGTATTGAGGGATATCTCAGATAAATGGGTCTTTTCGCAAACATTTTAGGAGTATTTTACAGATTGGGCGGCATACGAAAAAATGGGCGGAAGGCGCAAGGTTCCTAATAAGGGTTTCTTTTAAGGTTCTTTTCAGATTTTCAATGGTTAATACTCATAGAATAAAGGGTATTTAGGGATATCTCAAATAAATGGGTCTTTTCGCAAACATTTTAGGAGTATTTTAAAGATTGGGCGGCATACGAAAAAATGGGCGGAAGGTGCAAGGTTCCTAATAAGGGCTTCTTTTAATGTTCTTTTCAGATTTTCAATGGTTAATACTCATAGAATAAAGGGTATTGAGGGATATCTCAGATAAATGGGTCTTTTCGCAAACAGTTTAGGAGTATTTTAAAGATTAGGCGGCATACGAAAAAATGGAAGGAAGGCACAAGGTTCCTATTAAGGGCTTATTTTAAGGTTTTTTTTAGATTTGGAATGGTAATACTCATGAAATAAGAGGTATTGAGGGATATCTCAGATAAATGGGTCTTTTCGCAAACATTTTAGGAATATTTTACAGATTGGGCGGCATACGAAAAAATGGGAGGAAGGTGCAAGGTTCCTAATAAGGGCTTCTTTTAAGTTTTTTTTCAGATTTTCAATAGTTAGTACTCATAGAATAAACGGTATTAAGGGATATCGCAGATAAATGGGTCTTTTCGGAAACATTTTAGGAGTATTTTAAAGATTGGGTGGCATACGAAAAAATGGGCGGAAGGCGCAAGGTTCCTAAAAAGGGCTTCTTTTAAGGTTCTTTTCAGATTAGGAATGGTTAATACTCATAGAATAAAGAGTACTGATGGATATCTCAGATAAATGGGTCTTTTCGCAAACATTTTAGGAGTATTTCAAAGATTGGGCGGCATACGAAAAAATGGGCGGAAGGCGCAAGGTTCCTAATAAGGGCTTCTTTTAAGGTTCTTTTCAGATTAGGAATGGTTAATACTCATAGAATAAAGTATACTGATGGATATCTCAGATAAATGGGTCTTTTCGCAAACATTTTAGGAGTATTTTAAAGATTGGGCGGCATACGAAAAAATGGGCGGAAGGCGCAAGGTTCCTAATAAGGGCTTCTTTTAAGGTTCCTTTCAGATTAGGAATGGTTAATACTCATAGAATAAAGAGTACTGATGGATATCTCAGATAAATGGGTCTTTTCGCAAACATTTTAGGAGTATTTTAAAGATTGGGCGGCATACGAAAAAATGGGCGGAAGGCGCAAGTTTCCTAATAAGGGCTTCTTTTAAGGTTCCTTTCAGATTTTCAATGGTTAATACTCATGAAATAAGAAGTATTGAGGGATATCTCAGATAAATGGGTCTTTTCGCAAACATTTTAGGAGTATTTTAAAGATTGGGCGGCATACAAAAAAATGGGCGGAAGGCGCAAGGTTCCTAATAAGGGCTTCTTTTAAGGTTCTTTTCAGATTTGGAATGGTTAGTACTCATAGAATAAAGGGTATTGAGGGATATCTCAGATAAATGGGTCTTTTCGCAAACATTTTAGGAGTATTTTAAAGATTGGGCGGCATACGAAAAAATGGGCGGAAGGTGCAAGGTTCCTAATAAGGGCTTCTTTTAAGGTTCTTTTTAGATTTGGAATGGTTAATACTCATAGAATAAAGGGTATTGAGGGATATCTCAGATAAATGGGTCTTTTCACAAACATTTTAGGAGTATTTTAAAGATTGGGCGGCATACGAAAAAATGGGCGGAAGGCGCAAGGTTCCTAATAAGGGCTTCTTTTAAGGTTCTTTTCAGATTTTCAATAGTTAGTACTCATAGAATAAACGGTATTAAGGGATATCGCAGATAAATGGGTCTTTTCGGAAACATTTTAGGAGTATTTTAAAGATTGGGCGGCATACGAAAAAATGGGTGGAAGGTGCAAGGTTCCTAATAAGGGCTTCTTTTAAGGTTCTTTTCAGATTAGGAATGGTTAATACTCATAGAATAAAGTATACTGATGGATATCTCAGATAAATGGGTCTTTTCGCAAACATTTTAGGAGTATTTTAAAGATTGGGCGGCATACGAAAAAATGGGCGGAAGGCGCAAGGTTCCTAATAAGGGCTTCTTTTAAGGTTCTTTTCAGATTTTCAATGGTTAGTACTCATAGAATAAAGGGTATTGAGGGATATCTCAGATAAATGGGTCTTTTCGCAAACATTTTAGGAGTATTTTAAAGATTGGGCGGCATACAAAAAAATGGGCGGAAGGCGCAAGGTTCCTAATAAGGGCTTCTTTTAAGGTTCTTTTCAGATTTGGAATGGTTAGTACTCATAGAATGAAGGGTATTGAGGGATATCTCAGATAAATGGGTCTTTTCGCAAACATTTTAGGAGTATTTTAAAGATTGGGCGGCATACGAAAAAATGGGCGGAAGGCGCAAGTTTCCTAAAAAGGGCTTCTTTTAAGGTTCCTTTCAGATTTTCAATGGTTAATACTTATAAAATAAGAAGTATTGAGGGATATCTCAGATAAATTGGTCTTTTCGCAAACATTTTAGGAGTATTTTAAAGATTGGGCGGCATACAAAAAAATGGGCGGAAGGCGCAAGGTTCCTAATAAGGGCTTCTTTTAAGGTTCTTTTCAGATTTTCAATGGTTAGTACTTATAGAATAAAGGGTATTGAGGGATATCTCAGATAAATGGGTCTTTTCACAAACATTTTATGAGTATTTTAAAGATTGGGCGGCATACGAAAAAATGGGCGGAAGGCACAAGGTTCCTAATAAGGGCTTATTTTAAGGTTCTTTTCAGATTTGGAATGGTTAATACTCATAGAATAAACGGTATTAAGGGATATCTCAGATAAATGGGTCTTTTCACAAACATTTTATGAGTATTTTAAAGATTGGGCGGCATACGAAAAAATGGGCGGAAGGCGCAAGGTTCCTAATAAGGGCTTCTTTTAAGGTTCTTTTCAGATTTTCAATAGTTAGTACTCATAGAATAAACGGTATTAAGGGATATCTCAGATAAATGGGTCTTTTCGGAAACATTTTAGGAGTATTTTAAAGATTGGGCGGCATACGAAAAAATGGGCGGAAGGCGCAAGGTTCCTAATAAGGGCTTCTTTTAAGGTTCTTTTCAGATTAGGAATGGTTAATACTCATAGAATAAAGTATACTGATGGATATCTCAGATAAATGGGTCTTTTCGCAAACATTTTAGGAGTATTTTAAAGATTGGGCGGCATACGAAAAAATGGGCGGAAGGCGCAAGGTTCCTAATAAGGGCTTCTTTTAAGGTTCTTTTCAGATTTTCAATGGTTAGTACTCATAGAATAAAGGGTATTGAGGGATATCTCAGATAAATGGGTCTTTTCGCAAACATTTTAGGAGTATTTTAAAGATTGGGCGGCATACGAAAAAATGGGCGGAAGGTGCAAGGTTCCTAATAAGGGCTTCTTTTAAGGTTCTTTTCAGATTTTCAATGGTTAGTACTCATAGAATAAAGGGTATTGAGGGATATCTCAGATAAATGGGTCTTTTCGCAAACATTTTAGGAGTATTTTAAAGATTGGGCGGCATACGAAAAAATGGGCGGAAGGTGCAAGGTTCCTAATAAGGGCTTCTTTTAAGGTTCTTTTTAGATTTGGAATGGTTAATACTCATAGAATAAAGGGTATTGAGGGATATCTCAGATAAATGGGTCTTTTCACAAACATTTTATGAGTATTTTAAAGATTGGGCGGCATACAAAAAAATGGGCGGAAGGCACAAGGTTCCTAATAAGGGCTTATTTTTAGGTTCTTTTCAGATTTGGAATGGTTAATACTCATAGAATAAAGAGTACTGATGGATATCTCAGATAAATGGGTCTTTTCGCAAACATTTTAGGAGTATTTTAAAGATTGGGCGGCATACGAAAAAATGGGCGGAAGGCGCAAGTTTCCTAATAAGGGCTTCTTTTAAGGTTCTTTTCAGATTTTCAATGGTTAATACTCATAAAATAAGAAGTATTGAGGGATATCTCAGATAAATGGGTCTTTTCGCAAACATTTTAGGAGTATTTTAAAGATTGGGCGGCATACAAAAAAATGGGCGGAAGGCGCAAGGTTCCTAATAAGGGCTTCTTTTAAGGTTCTTTTCAGATTTGGAATGGTTAGTACTCATAGAATAAAGGGTATTGAGGGATATCTCAGATAAATGGGTCTTTTCGCAAACATTTTAGGAGTATTTTAAAGATTGGGCGGCATACGAAAAAATGGGCGGAAGGTGCAAGGTTCCTAATAAGGGCTTCTTTTAAGGTTCTTTTTTGATTTTCAATAGTTAATACTCATAGAATAAAGGGTATTAAGGGATATCTCAGATAAATGGGTCTTTTCACAAACATTTTATGAGTATTTTAAAGATTGGGCGGCATACGAAAAAATGGGCGGAAGGCGCAAGGTTCCTAATAAGGGCTTCTTTTAAGGTTCTTTTCAGAATTGGAATGGTAATACTCATAAAATAAGAGGTATTGAGGGATATCTCAGATAAATGGGTCTTTTCGCAAACATTTTAGGAGTATTTTAAAGATTGGGCGGCATACGAAAAAATGGGCGGAAGGCGCAAGGTTCCTAATAAGGGCTTCTTTTAAGGTTCTTTTCAGATTAGGAATGGTTAATACTCATAGAATAAAGGGTACTGAGGGATATCTCAGATAAATGGGTCTTTTCGGAAACATTTTAGGAGTATTTTAAAGATTGGGCGGCATACGAAAAAATTGGCGGAAGGCGCAAGGTTCCTAATAAGGGCTTCTTTTAAGGTTCTTTTCAGATTAGGAATGGTTAATACTCATAGAATAAAGGGTACTGAGGGATATCTCAGATAAATGGGTCTTTTCGCAAACATTTTAGGAGTATTTTAAAGATTGGGCGGCATACGAAAAAATGGGCGGAAGGCGCAAGGTTCCTAATAAAGGCTTTTTTAAGGTTCTTTTCAGATTTTCAATGGTTAGTACTTATAGAATAAAGGGTATTGAGTGATATCTCAGATAAATGGGTCTTTTCACAAACATTTTAGGAGTATTTTAAAGATTGGTCGGCATGCGAAAAAATGGGCGGAAGGCGCAAGGTTCCTAATAAGGGCTTCTTTTAAGGTTCTTTTCAGATTTTCAATGGTTAATACTCATAGTATAAAGGGTATTAAGGGATATCTCAGATAAATGGGTCTTTTCGCAAACATTTTAGGAGTATTTTAAAGATTGGGCGGCATACGAAAAAATGGGCGGAAGGCGCAAGGTTCCTAATAAAGGCTTTTTTTAAGGTTCTTTTCAGATTTTCAATGGTTAGTACTTATAGAATAAAGGGTATTGAGGGATATCTCAGATAAATGGGTCTTTTCACAAACATTTTATGAGTATTTTAAAGATTGGGCGGCATACGAAAAAATGGGCGGAAGGCACAAGGTTCCTAATAAGGGCTTATTTTAAGGTTCTTTTCAGATTTGGAATGGTTAATACTCATAGAATAAACGGTATTAAGGGATATCTCAGATAAATGGGTCTTTCCGCAAACATTTTAGGAGTATTTTAAAGATTGGTCGGCATGCGAAAAAATGGGCGGAAGGCGCAAGGTTCCTAATAAGGGCTTCTTTTAAGGTTCTTTTCAGATTTTCAATGGTTAATACTCATAGAATAAAGGGTACTGAGGGATATCTCAGATAAATGGGTCTTTTCGCAAACATTTTAGGAGTATTTTAAAGATTGGGCGGCATACGAAAAAATGGGCGGAAGGTGCAAGGTTCCTAATAAGGGCTTCTTTTAAGGTTCTTTTCAGATTTTCAATGGTTAATACTCTTAGAATAAAGGGTATTGAGGGATATCTCAGATAAATGGGTCTTTTCGCAAACATTTTAGGAGTATTTTAAAGATTGGGCGGCATACGAAAAAATGGGCGGAAGGCGCAAGGTTCCTAATAAGGGCTTCTTTTAAGGTTCTTTTCAGATTTTCAATGGTTAATACTCATAAAATAAAGGGTATTTAGGGATATCTCAGATAAATGGGTCTTTTCGCAAACATTTTAGGAGTATTTTAAAGATTGGGCGGCATACGAAAAAATAGGCGGAAGGCACAAGGTTCCTTTTAAGGGCTTCTTTTAAGGTTTTTTTCAGATTTGGAATGGTTAATACTCATAGAATAAACGGTATTAAGGGATATCTCAGATAAATGGGTCTTTTCGCAAACATTTTAGGAATATTTTAAAGATTGGGCGGCATACGAAAAAATGGGCGGAAGGCGCAAGGTTCCTAATAAGGGCTTCTTTTAAGGTTCTTTTCAGATTTGGAATGGTAATACTCATAAAATAAGAGGTATTGACGGATTTCTCAGATAAATGGGTCTTTTCGCAAACATTTTAGGAGTATTTTAAAGATTGGGCGGCATACGAAAAAATGGGCGGAAGGCGCAAGGTTCCTAATAAAGGCTTCTTTTAAGGTTCTTTTCAGATTTTCAATGGTTAGTACTCATAGAATAAAGGGTATTGAGGGATATCTCAGATAAATGGGTCTTTTCACAAACATTTTAAGAATATTTTAAAGATTGGGCGGCATACGAAAAAATGGGCGGAAGGCACAAGGTTCCTAATAAGGGCTTATTTTAAGGTTCTTTTCAGATTTGGAATGGTTAATACTCATAGAATAAACGGTATTAAGGGATATCTCAGAAAAATGGGTCTTTTCGCAAACATTTTAGGAGTATTTTAAAGATTGGGCGGCATACGAAAAAAAAGGGCGGAAGGCGCAAGGTTTTCTAATAAGGGCTTCTTTTAAGGTTCTTTTCAGATTTGGAATGGTTAATACTCATAGAATAAAGGGTACTGAGGGATATCTCAGATAAATGGGTCTTTTCGCAAACATTTTAGGAGTATTTTAAAGATTGGGCGGCATACGAAAAAATGGGCGGAAGGCGCAAGGTTTCTAATAAGGGCTTCTTTTAAGGTTCTTTTCAGATTTGGAATGGTTAGTACTCATAGAATAAAGGGTATTGAGGGATATCTCAGATAAATGGGTCTTTTCGCAAACATTTTAGGAGTATTTTACAGATTGGGCGGCATACGAAAAAATGGGCGGAAGGCGCAAGGTTCCTAATAAGGGCTTCTTTTAAGGTTCTTTTCAGATTTGGAATGGTTAGTACTCATAGAGTAAAGGGTATTGAGGGATATCTCAGATAAATGGGTCTTTTCGCAAACATTTTAGGAGTATTTTAAAGATTGGGCGGCATACGAAAAAAAAGGGCGGAAGGCGCAAGGTTTTCTAATAAGGGCTTCTTTTAAGGTTCTTTTCAGATTTGGAATGGTTAATACTCATAGAATAAAGGGTACTGAGGGATATCTCAGATAAATGGGTCTTTTCGCAAACATTTTAGGAGTATTTTAAAGATTGGGCGGCATACGAAAAAATGGGCGGAAGGCGCAAGGTTTCTAATAAGGGCTTCTTTTAAGGTTCTTTTCAGATTTGGAATGGTTAGTACTCATAGAATAAAGGGTATTGAGGGATATCTCAGATAAATGGGTCTTTTCGCAAACATTTTAGGAGTATTTTACAGATTGGGCGGCATACGAAAAAATGGGCGGAAGGCGCAAGGTTTCTAATAAGGGCTTCTTTTAAGGTTCTTTTCAGACTTGGAATGGTTAGTACTCATAGAGTAAAGGGTATTGAGGGATATCTCAGATAAATGGGTCTTTTCGCAAACATTTTAGGAGTATTTTAAAGATTGGGCGGCATATGAAAAAATGGGCGGAAGGTGCAAGTTTCCTAATAAGGGCTTCTTTTAAGGTTCCTTTCATATTTTCAATGGTTAATACTCATAAATTAAGAAGTATTGAGGGATATCTCAGATAAATGGGTCTTTTCGCAATCATTTTAGGAGTATTTTAAAGATTGGGCGGCATACAAAAAAATGGGCGGAAGGCGCAAGGTTCCTAATAAGGGCTTCTTTTAAGGTTCTTTTCAGATTTGGAATGGTTAGTACTCATAGAATAAAGGGTATTGAGGGATATCTCAGATAAATGGGTCTTTTCGCAAACATTTTAGGAGTATTTTAAAGATTGGGCGGCATACGAAAAAATGGGCGGAAGGCGCAAGGTTCCTAATAAAGGCTTTTTTTAAGGTTCTTTTCAGATTTTCAATGGTTAGTACTTATAGAATAAAGGGTATTGAGTGATATCTCAGATAAATGGGTCTTTTCACAAACATTTTAGGAGTATTTTAAAGATTGGTCGGCATGCGAAAAAATGGGCGGAAGGCGCAAGGTTCCTAATAAGGGCTTCTTTTAAGGTTCTTTTCAGATTTTCAATGGTTAATACTCATAGTATAAAGGGTATTAAGGGATATCTCAGATAAATGGGTCTTTTCGCAAACATTTTAGGAGTATTTTAAAGATTGGGCGGCATACGAAAAAATGGGCGGAAGGTGCAAGGTTCCTAATAAGGGCTTCTTTTAAGGTTCTTTTCAGATTAGGAATGGTTAATACTCATAGAATAAAGGGTACTGAGGGATATCTCAGATAAATGGGTCTTTTCGCAAACATTTTAGGAGTATTTTAAAGATTGGGCGGCATACGAAAAAATGGGCGGAAGGCGCAAGGTTCCTAATAAAGGCTTCTTTTAAGGTTCTTTTCAGATTTTCAATGGTTAGTACTTATAGAATAAAGGGTATTGAGGGATATCTCAGATAAATGGGTCTTTTCACAAACATTTTATGAGTATTTTAAAGATTGGGCGGCATACGAAAAAATGGGCGGAAGGCACAAGGTTCCTAATAAGGGCTTATTTTAAGGTTCTTTTCAGATTTGGAATGGTTAATACTCATAGAATAAACGGTATTAAGGGATATCTCAGATAAATGGGTCTTTCCGCAAACATTTTAGGAGTATTTTAAAGATTGGTCGGCATGCGAAAAAATGGGCGGAAGGCGCAAGGTTCCTAATAAGGGCTTCTTTTAAGGTTCTTTTCAGATTTTCAATGGTTAATACTCATAGAATAAAGGGTACTGAGGGATATCTCAGATAAATGGGTCTTTTCGCAAACATTTTAGGAGTATTTTAAAGATTGGGCGGCATACGAAAAAATGGGCGGAAGGTGCAAGGTTCCTAATAAGGGCTTCTTTTAAGGTTCTTTTCAGATTTTCAATGGTTAATACTCTTAGAATAAAGGGTATTGAGGGATATCTCAGATAAATGGGTCTTTTCGCAAACATTTTAGGAGTATTTTACAGATTGGGCGGCATACGAAAAAATGGGCGGAAGGCGCAAGGTTCCTAATAAGGGCTTCTTTTAAGGTTCTTTTCAGATTTTCAATGGTTAATACTCATAAAATAAAGGGTATTTAGGGATATCTCAGATAAATGGGTCTTTTCGCAAACATTTTAGGAGTATTTTAAAGATTGGGCGGCATACGAAAAAATAGGCGGAAGGCACAAGGTTCCTTTTAAGGGCTTCTTTTAAGGTTTTTTTCAGATTTGGAATGGTTAATACTCATAGAATAAACGGTATTAAGGGATATCTCAGATAAATGGGTCTTTTCGCAAACATTTTAGGAATATTTTAAAGATTGGGCGGCATACGAAAAAATGGGCGGAAGGCGCAAGGTTCCTAATAAGGGCTTCTTTTAAGGTTCTTTTCAGATTTGGAATGGTAATACTCATAAAATAAGAGGTATTGACGGATTTCTCAGATAAATGGGTCTTTTCGCAAACATTTTAGGAGTATTTTAAAGATTGGGCGGCATACGAAAAAATGGGCGGAAGGCGCAAGGTTCCTAATAAAGGCTTCTTTTAAGGTTCTTTTCAGATTTTCAATGGTTAGTACTCATAGAATAAAGGGTATTGAGGGATATCTCAGATAAATGGGTCTTTTCACAAACATTTTAAGAATATTTTAAAGATTGGGCGGCATACGAAAAAATGGGCGGAAGGCACAAGGTTCCTAATAAGGGCTTATTTTAAGGTTCTTTTCAGATTTGGAATGGTTAATACTCATAGAATAAACGGTATTAAGGGATATCTCAGAAAAATGGGTCTTTTCGCAAACATTTTAGGAGTATTTTAAAGATTGGGCGGCATACGAAAAAAAAGGGCGGAAGGCGCAAGGTTTTCTAATAAGGGCTTCTTTTAAGGTTCTTTTCAGATTTGGAATGGTTAATACTCATAGAATAAAGGGTACTGAGGGATATCTCAGATAAATGGGTCTTTTCGCAAACATTTTAGGAGTATTTTAAAGATTGGGCGGCATACGAAAAAATGGGCGGAAGGCGCAAGGTTTCTAATAAGGGCTTCTTTTAAGGTTCTTTTCAGATTTGGAATGGTTAGTACTCATAGAATAAAGGGTATTGAGGGATATCTCAGATAAATGGGTCTTTTCGCAAACATTTTAGGAGTATTTTACAGATTGGGCGGCATACGAAAAAATGGGCGGAAGGCGCAAGGTTTCTAATAAGGGCTTCTTTTAAGGTTCTTTTCAGATTTGGAATGGTTAGTACTCATAGAGTAAAGGGTATTGAGGGATATCTCAGATAAATGGGTCTTTTCGCAAACATTTTAGGAGTATTTTAAAGATTGGGCGGCATACGAAAAAAAAGGGCGGAAGGCGCAAGGTTTTCTAATAAGGGCTTCTTTTAAGGTTCTTTTCAGATTTGGAATGGTTAATACTCATAGAATAATGGGTACTGAGGGATATCTCAGATAAATGGGTCTTTTCGCAAACATTTTAGGAGTATTTTAAAGATTGGGCGGCATACGAAAAAATGGGCGGAAGGCGCAAGGTTTCTAATAAGGGCTTCTTTTAAGGTTCTTTTCAGATTTGGAATGGTTAGTACTCATAGAATAAAGGGTATTGAGGGATATCTCAGATAAATGGGTCTTTTCGCAAACATTTTAGGAGTATTTTACAGATTGGGCGGCATACGAAAAAATGGGCGGAAGGCGCAAGGTTTCTAATAAGGGCTTCTTTTAAGGTTCTTTTCAGATTTGGAATGGTTAGTACTCATAGAGTAAAGGGTATTGAGGGATATCTCAGATAAATGGGTCTTTTCGCAAACATTTTAGGAGTATTTTAAAGATTGGGCGGCATACGAAAAAATGGGCGGAAGGTGCAAGTTTCCTAATAAGGGCTTCTTTTAAGGTTCCTTTCATATTTGGAATGGTTAATACTCATAAATTAAGAAGTATTGAGGGATATCTCAGATAAATGGGTCTTTTCGCAATCATTTTAGGAGTATTTTAAAGATTGGGCGGCATACAAAAAAATGGGCGGAAGGCGCAAGGTTCCTAATAAGGGCTTCTTTTAAGGTTCTTTTCAGATTTGGAATGGTTAGTACTCATAGAATAAAGGGTATTGAGGGATATCTCAGATAAATGGGTCTTTTCGCAAACATTTTAGGAGTATTTTAAAGATTGGGCGGCATACGAAAAAATGGGCGGAAGGCGCAAGGTTCCTAAAAAGGGCTTCTTTTAAGGTTCTTTTCAGATTTGGAATGGTTAGTACTCATAGAATAAAGGGTATTGAGGGATATTTCAGATAAATGGGTCTTTTCGCAAACATTTTAGGAGTATTTTACAGATTGGGCGGCATACGAAAAAATGGGCGGAAGGCGCAAGGTTTCTAATAAGGGCTTCTTTTAAGGTTCTTTTCAGATTTGGAATGGTTAATACTCATAAAATAAGAAGTATTGAGGGATATCTCAGATAAATGGGTCTTTTCGCAAACATTTTAGGAGTATTTTAAAGATTGGGCGGCATACAAAAAAATGGGCGGAAGGCGCAAGGTTCCTAATAAGGGCTTCTTTTAAGGTTCTTTTCAGATTTGGAATAGTTAGTATTCATAGAATAAAGGGTATTGAGGGATATCTCAGATAAATGGGTCTTTTCGCAAACATTTTAGGAGTATTTTAAAGATTGGGCGGCATACGAAAAAATGGGCGGAAGGTGCAAGGTTCCTAATAAAGGCTTCTTTTAATGTTCTTTTTAGATTTGGAATGGTTAATACTTATAGAATAAAGGGTACTGAGGGATATCTCAGATAAATGGGTCTTTTCACAAACATTTTATGAGTATTTTAAAGATTGGGCGGCATACGAAAAAATGGGCGGAAGGCACAAGGTTCCTAATAAGGGCTTATTTTAAGGTTCTTTTCAGATTTGGAATGGTTAATACTCATAGAATAAACGGTATTAAGGGATATCTCAGATAAATGGGTCTTTTCGCAAACATTTTAGGAGTATTTTAAAGATTGGGCGGCATACGAAAAAATGGGCGGAAGGCGCAAGGTTCCTAATAAAGGCTTCTTTTAAGGTTCTTTTCAGATTTTCAATGGTTAGTACTCATAGAATAAAGGGTATTGAGGGATATCTCAGATAAATGGGTCTTTTCACAAACATTTATGAGTATTTTAAAGATTGGGCGGCATACGAAAAAATGGGCGGAAGGCACAAGGTTCCTTATAAGGGCTTATTTTAAGGTTCTTTTCAGATTTAGAATGGTTAGTACTCATAGAGTAAAGGGTATTGAGGGATATCTCAGATAAATGGGTCTTTTCGCAAACATTTTAGGAGTATTTTAAAGATTGGGCGGCATACGAAAAAAAAGGGCGGAAGGCGCAAGGTTTTCTAATAAGGGCTTCTTTTAAGGTTCTTTTCAGATTTGGAATGGTTAATACTCATAGAATAAAGGGTACTGAGGGATATCTCAGATAAATGGGTCTTTTCGCAAACATTTTAGGAGTATTTTAAAGATTGGGCGGCATACGAAAAAATGGGCGGAAGGCGCAAGGTTTCTAATAAGGGCTTCTTTTAAGGTTCTTTTCAGATTTGGAATGGTTAGTACTCATAGAATAAAGGGTATTGAGGGATATCTCAGATAAATGGGTCTTTTCGCAAACATTTTAGGAGTATTTTAAAGATTGGGCGGCATACGAAAAAATGGGCGGAAGGCGCAAGGTTTCTAATAAGGGCTTCTTTTAAGGTTCTTTTCAGATTTGGAATGGTTAGTACTCATAGAGTAAAGGGTATTGAGGGATATCTCAGATAAATGGGTCTTTTCGCAAACATTTTAGGAGTATTTTAAAGATTGGGCGGCATACGAAAAAATGGGCGGAAGGTGCAAGTTTCCTAATAAGGGCTTCTTTTAAGGTTCCTTTCATATTTTCAATGGTTAATACTCATAAATTAAGAAGTATTGAGGGATATCTCAGATAAATGGGTCTTTTCGCAATCATTTTAGGAGTATTTTAAAGATTGGGCGGCATACAAAAAAATGGGCGGAAGGCGCAAGGTTCCTAATAAGGGCTTCTTTTCAGGTTCTTTTCAGATTTGGAATGGTTAGTACTCATAGAATAAAGGGTATTGAGGGATATCTCAGATAAATGGGTCTTTTCGCAAACATTTTAGGAGTTTTTTAAAGATTGGGCGGCATACGAAAAAATGGGCGGAAGGCGCAAGGTTCCTAAAAAGGGCTTCTTTTAAGGTTCTTTTCAGATTTGGAATAGTTAGTACTCATAGAATAAAGGGTATTGAGGGATATCTCAGATAAATGGGTCTTTTCGCAAACATTTTAGGAGTATTTTAAAGATTGGGCGGCATACGAAAAAATGGGCGGAAGGTGCAAGGTTCCTAATAAAGGCTTCTTTTAATGTTCTTTTTAGATTTGGAATGGTTAATACTTATAGAATAAAGGGTACTGAGGGATATCTCAGATAAATGGGTCTTTTCACAAACATTTTATGAGTATTTTAAAGATTGGGCGGCATACGAAAAAATGGGCGGAAGGCACAAGGTTCCTAATAAGGGCTTATTTTAAGGTTCTTTTCAGATTTGGAATGGTTAATACTCATAGAATAAACGGTATTAAGGGATATCTCAGATAAATGGGTCTTTTCGCAAACATTTTAGGAGTATTTTAAAGATTGGGCGGCATACGAAAAAATGGGCGGAAGGCGCAAGGTTCCTAATAAAGGCTTCTTTTAAGGTTCTTTTCAGATTTTCAATGGTTAGTACTCATAGAATAAAGGGTATTGAGGGATATCTCAGATAAATGGGTCTTTTCACAAACATTTATTAGTATTTTAAAGATTGGGCGGCATACGAAAAAATGGGCGGAAGGCACAAGGTTCCTAATAAGGGCTTATTTTAAGGTTCTTTTCAGATTTGGAATGGTTAATACTCATAGAATAAACGGTATTAAGGGATATCTCAGATAAATGGGTCTTTTCGCAAACATTTTAGGAGTATTTTAAAGATTGGGCGGCATACGAAAAAATGGGCGGAAGGTGCAAGGTTCCTAATAAAGGCTTCTTTTAAGGTTCTTTTTAGATTTGGAATGGTTAATACTCATAGAATAAAGGGTATTGAGTGATATCTCAGATAAATGGGTCTTTTCGCAAACATTTTATGAGTATTTTAAAGATTGGGCGGCATACGAAAAAATGGGCGGAAGGTGCAAGGTTCCTAATAAGGGCTTCTTTTAAGGTTCTTTTCTGATTTTCAATGGTTAATACACATAGAATAAGAAGTATTGAGGGATATCTCAGATAAATGGGTCTTTTCGCAAACATTTTAGGAGTATTTTAAAGACTGGGCAGCATACGAAAAAATGGGCGGAAGGCGCAAGGTTCCTAAAAAGGGCTTCTTTTAAGGTTCTTTTCAGATTAAGAATGGTTAATACTCATAGAATAAAGGGTACTGAGGGATATCTCAGATAAATGGGTCTTTTCGCAAACATTTTAGGAGTATTTTAAAGATTGGGCGGCATACGAAAAAATGGGCGAAAGGTGCAAGGTTCCTAATAAGGGCTTCTTTTAAGGTTCTTTTCAGATTTTCAATGGTTAATACTCTTAGAATAAAGGGTATTGAGGGATATCTCAGATAAATGGGTCTTTTCGCAAACATTTTAGGAGAATTTTACAGATTGGGCGGCATACGAAAAAATGGGAGGAAGGCGCACGGTTCCTAATAAGGGCTTCTTTTAAGGTTTTTTTCAGATTTGGAATGGTAATACTCATAGAATAAACGGTATTAAGGGATATCGCAGATAAATGGGTCTTTTCGGAAACATTTTAGGAGTATTTTAAAGATTGGGCGGCATACGAAAAAATGGGCGGAAGGCGCAAGGTTCCTAATAAGGGCTTCTTTTAAGGTTCTTTTCAGATTTTCAATAGTTAGTACTCATAGAATAAACGGTATTAAGGGATATCTCAGATAAATGGGTCTTTTCGCAAACATTTTAGGAGTATTTTAAAGATTGGGCGGCATACGAAAAAATGGGCGGAAGGCGCAAGGTTCCTAATAAGGGCTTCTTTTAAGGTTCTTTTCAGATTTTCAATAGTTAGTACTCATAGAATAAAGGGTATTAAGGGATATCTCAGATAAATGGGTCTTTTCGCAAACATTTTAGGAGTATTTTAAAGATTGGGCGGCATACGAAAAAATGGGCGGAAGGCGCAAGGTTCCTAATAAGGGCTTCTTTTAAGGTTCTTTTCAGATTTTCAATAGTTAGTACTCATAGAATAAACGGTATTAAGGGATATCTCAGATAAATGGGTCTTTTCGCAAACATTTTAGGAGTATTTTAAAGATTGGGCGGCATACGAAAAAATGGGCGGAAGGCGCAAGGTTCCTATTAAGGGCTTCTTTTAAAATTCTTTTCAGATTAGGAATGGTTAATACTCATAGAATAAAGAGTACTGATGGATATCTCAGATAAATGGGTCTTTTCGCAAACATTTTAGGAGTATTTTAAAGATTGGGCGGCATACGAAAAAATTGGCGGAAGGCGCAAGGTTCCTAATAAGGGCTTCTTTTAAGGTTCTTTTCAGATTAGGAATGGTTAATACTCATAGAATAAAGGGTACTGAGGGATATCTCAGATAAATGGGTCTTTTCGCAAACATTTTAGGAGTATTTTAAAGATTGGGCGGCATACGAAAAAATGGGCGGAAGGCGCAAGGTTCCTAATAAAGGCTTTTTTAAGGTTCTTTTCAGATTTTCAATGGTTAGTACTTATAGAATAAAGGGTATTGAGTGATATCTCAGATAAATGGGTCTTTTCACAAACATTTTAGGAGTATTTTAAAGATTGGTCGGCATGCGAAAAAATGGGCGGAAGGCGCAAGGTTCCTAATAAGGGCTTCTTTTAAGGTTCTTTTCAGATTTTCAATGGTTAATACTCATAGTATAAAGGGTATTAAGGGATATCTCAGATAAATGGGTCTTTTCGCAAACATTTTAGGAGTATTTTAAAGATTGGGCGGCATACGAAAAAATGGGCGAAAGGTGCAAGGTTCCTAATAAGGGCTTCTTTTAAGGTTTTTTTCAGATTTGGAATGGTAATACTCATAAAATAAGAGGTATTGAGGGATTTCTCAGATAAATGGGTCTTTTCGCAAACATTTTAGGAGAATTTTACAGATTGGGCGGCATACGAAAAAATGGGAGGAAGGCGCACGGTTCCTAATAAGGGCTTCTTTTAAGGTTTTTTTCAGATTTGGAATGGTAATACTCATAGAATAAAGGGTATTAAGGGATATCGCAGATAAATGGGTCTTTTCGGAAACATTTTAGGAGTATTTTAAAGATTGGGCGGCATACGAAAAAATGGGCGGAAGGCGCAAGGTTCCTAATAAGGGCTTCTTTTAAGGTTCTTTTCAGATTTTCAATAGTTAGTACTCATAGAATAAACGGTATTAAGGGATATCTCAGATAAATGGGTCTTTTCGCAAACATTTTAGGAGTATTTTAAAGATTGGGCGGCATACGAAAAAATGGGCGGAAGGCGCAAGGTTCCTATTAAGGGCTTCTTTTAAAATTCTTTTCAGATTAGGAATGGTTAATACTCATAGAATAAAGAGTACTGATGGATATCTCAGATAAATGGGTCTTTTCGCAAACATTTTAGGAGTATTTTAAAGATTGGGCGGCATACGAAAAAATGGGCGGAAGGCGCAAGGTTCCTAATAAGGGCTTCTTTTAAGGTTCTTTTTAGATTTTCAATGGTTAATACTCATAGAATAAAGGGTATTGAGGGATATCTCAGATAAATGGGTCTTTTCGCAAACATTTTAGGAGTATTTTAAAGATTGGGCGGCATACGAAAAAATGGGCGGAAGGCACAAGGTTCTTTTTAAGGGCTTATTTTAAGGTTTTTTTCAGATTTGGAATGGTTAATACTCATAGAATAAACGGTATTAAGGGATATCTCAGATAAATGGGTCTTTTCGCAAACATTTTAGGAGTATTTTAAAGATTGGGCCTCATACGAAAAAATGGGCGGAAGGCGCAAGGTTCCTAATAAGGGCTTCTTTTAAGGTTCTTTTGAGATTTGGAATGGTAAAACTCATAAAATAAGAGGTATTGAGGGATTTCTCAGATAAATGGGTCTTTTCGCAAACATTTTAGGAGTATTTTACAGATTTGGGCGGCATACGAAAAAATGGGAGGAAGGCGCAAGGTTCCTAATAAGGGCTTCTTTTAAGGTTTTTTTCAGATTTTCAATAGTTAGTACTCATAGAATAAACGGTATTAAGGGATATCGCAGATAAATGGGTCTTTTCGGAAACATTTTAGGAGTATTTTAAAGATTGGGCGGCATACGAAAAAATGGGCGGAAGGCGCAAGGTTCCTAATAAGGGCTTCTTTTAAGGTTCTTTTCAGATTTTCAATAGTTAGTACTCATAGAATAAAGGGTATTGAGGGATATTTCAGATAAATGGGTCTTTTCGCAAACATTTTAGGAGTATTTTACAGATTGGGCGGCATACGAAAAAATGGGCGGAAGGCGCAAGGTTTCTAATAAGGGCTTCTTTTAAGGTTCTTTTCAGATTTGGAATGGTTAATACTCATAAAATAAGAAGTATTGAGGGATATCTCAGATAAATGGGTCTTTTCGCAAACATTTTAGGAGTATTTTAAAGATTGGGCGGCATACAAAAAAGTGGGCGGAAGGCGCAAGGTTCCTAATAAGGGCTTCTTTTAAGGTTCTTTTCAGATTTGGAATAGTTAGTACTCATAGAATAAAGGGTATTGAGGGATATCTCAGATAAATGGGTCTTTTTGCAAACATTTTAGGAGTATTTTAAAGATTGGGCGGCATACGAAAAAATGGGCGGAAGGTGCAAGGTTCCTAATAAGCGCTTCTTTTAATGTTCTTTTTAGATTTGGAATGGTTAATACTTATAGAATAAAGGGTACTGAGGGATATCTCAGATAAATGGGTCTTTTTACAAACATTTTATGAGTATTTTAAAGATTGGGCGGCATACGAAAAAATGGGCGGAAGGCACAAGGTTCCTAATAAGGGCTTATTTTAAGGTTCTTTTCAGATTTGGAATGGTTAATACTCATAGAATAAACGGTATTAAGGGATATCTCAGATAAATGGGTCTTTTCGCAAACATTTTAGGAGTATTTTAAAGATTGGGCGGCATACGAAAAAATGGGCGGAAGGCGCAAGGTTCCTAATAAAGGCTTCTTTTAAGGTTCTTTTCAGATTTTCAATGGTTAGTACTCATAGAATAAAGGGTATTGAGGGATATCTCAGATAAATGGGTCTTTTCACAAACATTTATGAGTATTTTAAAGATTGGGCGGCATACGAAAAAATGGGCGGAAGGCACAAGGTTCCTAATAAGGGCTTATTTTAAGGTTCTTTTCAGATTTGGAATGGTTAATACTCATAGAATAAACGGTATTAAGGGATATCTCAGATAAATGGGTCTTTTCGCAAACATTTTAGGAGTATTTTAAAGATTGGGCGGCATACGAAAAAATGGGCGGAAGGTGCAAGGTTCCTAATAAAGGCTTCTTTTAAGGTTCTTTTTAGATTTGGAATGGTTAATACTCATAGAATAAAGGGTATTGAGTGATATCTCAGATAAATGGGTCTTTTCACAAACATTTTATGAGTATTTTAAAGATTGGGCGGCATACGAAAAAATGGGCGGAAGGTGCAAGGTTCCTAATAAGGGCTTCTTTTAAGGTTCTTTTCTGATTTTCAATGGTTAATACACATAGAATAAGAAGTATTGAGGGATATCTCAGATAAATGGGTCTTTTCGCAAACATTTTAGGAGTATTTTAAAGATTGGGCAGCATACGAAAAAATGGGCGGAAGGCGCAAGGTTCCTAAAAAGGGCTTCTTTTAAGGTTCTTTTCAGATTAAGAATGGTTAATACTCATAGAATAAAGGGTACTGAGGGATATCTCAGATAAATGGGTCTTTTCGCAAACATTTTAGGAGTATTTTAAAGATTGGGCGGCATACGAAAAAATGGGCGAAAGGTGCAAGGTTCCTAATAAGGGCTTCTTTTAAGGTTCTTTTCAGATTTTCAATGGTTAATACTCTTAGAATAAAGGGTATTGAGGGATATCTCAGATAAATGGGTCTTTTCGCAAACATTTTAGGAGAATTTTACAGATTGGGCGGCATACGAAAAAATGGGAGGAAGGCGCAAGGTTCCTAATAAGGGCTTCTTTTAAGGTTCTTTTCAGATTTGGAATGGTAATACTCATAGAATAAACGGTATTAAGGGATATCGCAGATAAATGGGTCTTTTCGGAAACATTTTAGGAGTATTTTAAAGATTGGGCGGCATACGAAAAAATGGGCGGAAGGCGCAAGGTTCCTCATAAGGGCTTCTTTTAAGGTTCTTTTCAGATTTTCAATAGTTAGTACTCATAGAATAAACGGTATTAAGGGATATCTCAGATAAATGGGTCTTTTCGCAAACATTTTAGGAGTATTTTAAAGATTGGGCGGCATACGAAAAAATGGGCGGAAGGCGCAAGGTTCCTATTAAGGGCTTCTTTTAAAATTCTTTTCAGATTAGGAATGGTTAATACTCATAGAATAAAGAGTACTGATGGATATCTCAGATAAATGGGTCTTTTCGCAAACATTTTAGGAGTATTTTAAAGATTGGGCGGCATACGAAAAAATGGGCGGAAGGCGCAAGGTTCCTATTAAGGGCTTCTTTTAAAATTCTTTTCAGATTAGGAATGGTTAATACTCATAGAATAAAGAGTACTGATGGATATCTCAGATAAATGGGTCTTTTCGCAAACATTTTAGGAGTATTTTAAAGATTGGGCGGCATACGAAAAAATGGGCGGAAGGCGCACGGTTCCTAATAAGGGCTTCTTTTAAGGTTCTTTTCAGATTTTCAATGGTTAATACTCATAGAATAAAGGGTATTGAGGGATATCTCAGATAAATGGGTCTTTTCGCAAACATTTTAGGAGTATTTTAAAGATTGGGCGGCATACGAAAAAATGGGCGGAAGGCGCAAGGTTCCTAAAAAGGGCTTCTTTTAAGGTTCTTTTCACATTAGGAATGGTTAATACTCATAGAATAAAGGGTACTGAGGGATATCTCAGATAAATGGGTCTTTTCGCAAACATTTTAGGAGTATTTTAAAGATTGGGCGGCATACGAAAAAATGGGCGAAAGGTGCAAGGTTCCTAATAAAGGCTTCTTTTAAGGTTTTTTTCAGATTTGGAATGGTAATACTCATAAAATAAGAGGTATTGAGGGATTTCTCAGATAAATGGGTCTTTTCGCAAACATTTTAGGAGAATTTTACAGATTGGGCGGCATACGAAAAAATGGGAGGAAGGCGCACGGTTCCTAATAAGGGCTTCTTTTAAGGTTTTTTTCAGATTTGGAATGGTAATACTCATAGAATAAAGGGTATTAAGGGATATCGCAGATAAATGGGTCTTTTCGGAAACATTTTAGGAGTATTTTAAAGATTGGGCGGCATACGAAAAAATGGGCGGAAGGCGCAAGGTTCCTAATAAGGGCTTCTTTTAAGGTTCTTTTCAGATTTTCAATAGTTAGTACTCATAGAATAAACGGTATTAAGGGATATCTCAGATAAATGGGTCTTTTCGCAAACATTTTAGGAGTATTTTAAAGATTGGGCGGCATACGAAAAAATGGGCGGAAGGCGCAAGGTTCCTATTAAGGGCTTCTTTTAAAATTCTTTTCAGATTAGGAATGGTTAATACTCATAGAATAAAGAGTACTGATGGATATCTCAGATAAATGGGTCTTTTCGCAAACATTTTAGGAGTATTTTAAAGATTGGGCGGCATACGAAAAAATGGGCGGAAGGCGCAAGGTTCCTAATAAGGGCTTCTTTTAAGGTTCTTTTTAGATTTTCAATGGTTAATACTCATAGAATAAAGGGTATTGAGGGATATCTCAGATAAATGGGTCTTTTCGCAAACATTTTAGGAGTATTTTAAAGAATGGGCGGCATACGAAAAAATGGGCGGAAGGCACAAGGTTCTTTTTAAGGGCTTATTTTAAGGTTTTTTTCAGATTTGGAATGGTTAATACTCATAGAATAAACGGTATTAAGGGATATCTCAGATAAATGGGTCTTTTCGCAAACATTTTAGGAGTATTTTAAAGATTGGGCCTCATACGAAAAAATGTGCGGAAGGCGCAAGGTTCCTAATAAGGGCTTCTTTTAAGGTTCTTTTGAGATTTGGAATGGTAAAACTCATAAAATAAGAGGTATTGAGGGATTTCTCAGATAAATGGGTCTTTTCGCAAACATTTTAGGAGTATTTTACAGATTTGGGCGGCATACGAAAAAATGGGAGGAAGGCGCAAGGTTCCTAATAAGGGCTTCTTTTAAGGTTTTTTTCAGATTTTCAATAGTTAGTACTCATAGAATAAACGGTATTAAGGGATATCGCAGATAAATGGGTCTTTTCGGAAACATTTTAGGAGTATTTTAAAGATTGGGCGGCATACGAAAAAATGGGCGGAAGGCGCAAGGTTCCTAATAAGGGCTTCTTTTAAGGTTCTTTTCAGATTTTCAATAGTTAGTACTCATAGAATAAACGGTATTGAGGGATATTTCAGATAAATGGGTCTTTTCGCAAACATTTTAGGAGTATTTTACAGATTGGGCGGCATACGAAAAAATGGGCGGAAGGCGCAAGGTTTCTAATAAGGGCTTCTTTTAAGGTTCTTTTCAGATTTGGAATGGTTAATACTCATAAAATAAGAAGTATTGAGGGATATCTCAGATAAATGGGTCTTTTCGCAAACATTTTAGGAGTATTTTAAAGATTGGGCGGCATACAAAAAAGTGGGCGGAAGGCGCAAGGTTCCTAATAAGGGCTTCTTTTAAGGTTCTTTTCAGATTTGGAATAGTTAGTAATCATAGAATAAAGGGTATTGAGGGATATCTCAGATAAATGGGTCTTTTCGCAAACATTTTAGGAGTATTTTAAAGATTGGGCGGCATACGAAAAAATGGGCGGAAGGTGCAAGGTTCCTAATAAAGGCTTCTTTTAATGTTCTTTTTAGATTTGGAATGGTTAATACTTATAGAATAAAGGGTACTGAGGGATATCTCAGATAAATGGGTCTTTTCACAAACATTTTATGAGTATTTTAAAGATTGGGCGGCATACGAAAAAATGGGCGGAAGGCACAAGGTTCCTAATAAGGGCTTATTTTAAGGTTCTTTTCAGATTTGGAATGGTTAATACTCATAGAATAAACGGTATTAAGGGATATCTCAGATAAATGGGTCTTTTTGCAAACATTTTAGGAGTATTTTAAAGATTGGGCGGCATACGAAAAAATGGGCGGAAGGCGCAAGGTTCCTAATAAAGGCTTCTTTTAAGGTTCTTTTCAGATTTTCAATGGTTAGTACTCATAGAATAAAGGGTATTGAGGGATATCTCAGATAAATGGGTCTTTTCACAAACATTTATGAGTATTTTAAAGATTGGGCGGCATACGAAAAAATGGGCGGAAGGCACAAGGTTCCTAATAAGGGCTTATTTTAAGGTTCTTTTCAGATTTGGAATGGTTAATACTCATAGAATAAACGGTATTAAGGGATATCTCAGATAAATGGGTCTTTTCGCAAACATTTTAGGAGTATTTTAAAGATTGGGCGGCATACGAAAAAATGGGCGGAAGGTGCAAGGTTCCTAATAAAGGCTTCTTTTAAGGTTCTTTTTAGATTTGGAATGGTTAATACTCATAGAATAAAGGGTATTGAGTGATATCTCAGATAAATGGGTCTTTTCGCAAACATTTTAGGAGTATTTTAAAGATTGGGCGGCATACGAAAAAATGGGCGGAAGGTGCAAGGTTCCTAATAAGGGCTTCTTTTAAGGTTCTTTTCTGATTTTCAATGGTTAATACACATAGAATAAGAAGTATTGAGGGATATCTCAGATAAATGGGTCTTTTTGCAAACATTTTAGGAGTATTTTAAAGATTGGGCAGCATACGAAAAAATGGGCGGAAGGCGCAAGGTTCCTAAAAAGGGCTTCTTTTAAGGTTCTTTTCAGATTAAGAATGGTTAATACTCATAGAATAAAGGGTACTGAGGGATATCTCAGATAAATGGGTCTTTTCGCAAACATTTTAGGAGTATTTTAAAGATTGGGCGGCATACGAAAAAATGGGCGAAAGGTGCAAGGTTCCTAATAAGGGCTTCTTTTAAGGTTCTTTTCAGATTTTCAATGGTTAATACTCTTAGAATAAAGGGTATTGAGGGATATCTCAGATAAATGGGTCTTTTCGCAAACATTTTAGGAGAATTTTACAGATTGGGCGGCATACGAAAAAATGGGAGGAAGGCGCACGGTTCCTAATAAGGGCTTCTTTTAAGGTTTTTTCAGATTTGGAATGGTAATACTCATAGAATAAACGGTATTAAGGGATATCGCAGATAAATGGGTCTTTTCGGAAACATTTTAGGAGTATTTTAAAGATTGGGCGGCATACGAAAAAATGGGCGGAAGGCGCAAGGTTCCTAATAAGGGCTTCTTTTAAGGTTCTTTTCAGATTTTCAATAGTTAGTACTCATAGAATAAACGGTATTAAGGGATATCTCAGATAAATGGGTCTTTTCGCAAACATTTTAGGAGTATTTTAAAGATTGGGCGGCATACGAAAAAATGGGCGGAAGGCGCAAGGTTCCTATTAAGGGCTTCTTTTAAAATTCTTTTCAGATTAGGAATGGTTAATACTCATAGAATAAACAGTACTGATGGATATCTCAGATAAATGGGTCTTTTCGCAAACATTTTAGGAGTATTTTAAAGATTGGGCGGCATACGAAAAAATGGGCGGAAGGCGCAAGGTTCCTATTAAGGGCTTCTTTTAAAATTCTTTTCAGATTAGGAATGGTTAATACTCATAGAATAAAGAGTACTGATGGATATCTCAGATAAATGGGTCTTTTCGCAAACATTTTAGGAGTATTTTAAAGATTGGGCGGCATACGAAAAAATGGGCGGAAGGCGCACGGTTCCTAATAAGGGCTTCTTTTAAGGTTCTTTTCAGATTTTCAATGGTTAATACTCATAGAATAAAGGGTATTGAGGGATATCTCAGATAAATGGGTCTTTTTGCAAACATTTTAGGAGTATTTTACAGATTGGGCGGCATACGAAAAAATGGGCGGAAGGCACAAGGTTTTTTTTAAGGGCTTATTTTAAGGTTTTTTTCAGATTTGGAATGGTTAATACTCATAGAATAAACGGTATTAAGGGATATCTCAGATAAATGGGTCTTTTCGCAAACATTTTAGGAGTATTTTAAAGATTGGGCCTCATTTGAAAAAATGGGCGGAAGGCGCAAGGTTCCTAATAAGGGCTTCTTTTAAGGTTCTTTTGAGATTTGGAATGGTAAAACTCATAAAATAAGAGGTATTGAGGGATTTCTCAGATAAATGGGTCTTTTCGCAAACATTTTAGGAGTATTTTACAGATTTGGGCGGCATACGAAAAAATGGGAGGAAGGCGCAAGGTTCCTAATAAGGGCTTCTTTTAAGGTTTTTTTCAGATTTTCAATAGTTAGTACTCATAGAATAAACGGTATTAAGGGATATCGCAGATAAATGGGTCTTTTCGCAATTATTTTAGGAGTATTTAAAAGATTGAGCGGCATACGAAAAAATGGGCGGAAGGTGAAAGGTTCTTAATAAGGGCTTCTTTTAAGGTTCTTTTCAGATTTTCAATAGTTAATACTCTTAGAATAAAGGGTACTGAGGGATATCTCAGATAAATGGGTCTTTTCGCAAACATTTTAGGAGTATTTTAAAGATTGGGCAGCATATGAAAAAATGGGCGGAAGGTGCAAGGTTCCTAATAAGGGCTTCTTTTAAGGTTTTTTTTGATTTTCAATAGTTAATACTCATAGAATAAAGGGTATTGAGGGATATCTCAGATAAATGGGTATTTTTGCAAACATTTTAGGAGTATTTTTAAGATTGGGCGGCATACGAAAAAATGGGCGGAATGCGCAAGGTTCCTAAAAAGGGCTTCTTTTAAGGTTCTTTTTAGATTTTCAATGGTTAATACTCATAGAATAAGAAGTATTGAGGGATATCTCAGATAAATGGGTCTTTTCGCAAACATTTTAGGAGTATTTTAAAGATTGGGCGGCATACGAAAAAATGGGCGGAAGGCGCACGGTTCCTAATAAGGACTTCTTTTAAGGTTCTTTTCAGATTTGGAATGGTTAGTACTCATAGAATAAATGGTATTGAGGGATATCTCAGATAAATGGGTCTTTTCGCAAACATTTTAGGAGTATTTTAAAGATTGGGCGGCATACGAAAAAATGGGAGGAAGGCGCAAGGTTCCTAATAAGGGCTTCTTTTAAGGTTTTTTTAAGATTTTCAATAGTTAGTACTCATAGAATAAACGGTATTAAGGGATATCGCAGATAAATGGGTCTTTTCGGAAACATTTTAGGAGTATTTTAAAGATTGGGCGGCATACGAAAAAATGGACGGAAGGCGCAAGGTTCTTAATAAGGGCTTCTTTTAAGGTTCTTTTCAGATTTTCAATAGTTAGTACTCATAGAATAAACGGTATTAAGGGATATCGCAGATAAATGGGTCTTTTCGGAAACATTTTAGGAGTATTTTAAAGATTGGGCGGCATACGAAAAAATGGGCGGAAGGCGCAAGGTTCCTAATAAGGGCTTCTTTTAAGGTTCTTTTCAGATTAGGAATGGTTAATACTCATAGAATAAAGAGTACTGATGGATATCTCAGATAAATGGGTCTTTTCGCAAACATTTTAGGAGTATTTTAAAGATTGGGCGGCATACGAAAAAATGGGCGGAAGGCGCAAGGTTCCTAATAAGGGCTTCTTTTAAGGTTCCTTTCAGATTTTCAATAGTTAATACTCTTAGAATAAAGGGTACTGAGGGATATCTCAGATAAATGGGTCTTTTCGGAAACATTTTAGGAGTATTTTAAAGATTGGGCGGCATACGAAAAAATGGGCGGAAGGTGCAAGGTTCCTAATAAGGGCTTCTTTTAAGGTTCTTTTTTGATTTTCAATAGTTAATACTCATAGAATAAAGGGTATTAAGGGATATCTCAGATAAATGGGTTTTTTTACAAACATTTTAGGAGTATTTTTAAGATTGGGCGGCATACGAAAAAATGGGCGGAATGCGCAAGGTTCCTAATAAGGGCTTCTTTTAAGGTTCTTTTCTGATTTTCAATGGTTAATACTCATAAAATAAGAGGTATTTAGGGATATCTCAGATAAATGGGTCTTTTCGCAAACATTTTAGGAGTATTTTAAAGATTGGGCGGCATACGAAAAAATGGGCGGGAGGCGCAAGGTTCCAAAAAAGGGCTTCTTTTAAGGTTCTTTTCAGATTTTCAATGGTTAATACTCATAGAATAAGAAGTATTGAGGGATATCTCAGATAAATGGGTCTTTTCGCAAACATTCTAGGAGTATTTTAAAGATTGGGCGGCATACGAAAAAATGGGCGGAAGGCGCAAGGTTCCTAATAAGGGCTTCTTTTAAGGTTCTTTTCAGATTTGGAATGGTTAATACTCATAGAATAAAGGGTATTGAGGGATATTTTAGATAAATGGGTCTTTTCGCAAACATTTTAGGAGTATTTTAAAGATTGGGCGGCATACGAAAAAATGGGCGGAAGGCGCAAGGTTCCTAAAAAGGGCTTCTTTTAAGGTTCTTTTCAGATTAGGAATGGTTAATACTCATAGAATAAAGGGTACTGAGGGATATCCCAGATAAATGGGTCTTTTCGCAAACATTTTAGGAGTATTTTAAAGATTGGGCGGCATACGAAAAAATGGGCGGAAGGCGCAAGGTTCCTAATAAAGGCTTCTTTTAAGGTTCTTTTCAGATTTTCAATGGTTAGTACTCATAGAATAAAGGGTATTGAGGGATATCTCAGATAAATGGGTCTTTTCGCAAACATTTTAGGAGTATTTTAAAGATTGGGCGGCATACGAAAAAATGGGCGGAAGGTGCAAGGTTCCTAATAAGGGCTTCTATTAAGGTTCTTTTTAGATTTGGAATGGTTAGTACTCATAGAATAAAGGGTATTGAGGGATATCTCAGATAAATGGGTCTTTTCACAAACATTTTATGAGTATTTTAAAGATTGGGCGGCATACGAAAAAATGGGCGGAAGGCACAAGGTTCCTAATAAGGGCTTCTTTTAAGGTTCCTTTCAGATTTTCAATAGTTAATACTCTTAGAATAAAGGGTACTGAGGGATATCTCAGATAAATGGGTCTTTTCGGAAACATTTTAGGAGTATTTTAAAGATTGGGCGGCATACGAAAAAATGGGCGGAAGGTGCAAGGTTCCTAATAAGGGCTTCTTTTAAGGTTCCTTTCAGATTTTCAATGGTTAATACTCTTAGAATAAAGGGTACTGAGGGATATCTCAGATAAATGGGTTTTTTTGCAAACATTTTAGGAGTATTTTCAAGATTGGGCGGCATACGAAAAAATGGGCGGAATGCGCAAGGTTCCTAATAAGGGCCTCTTTTAAGGTTCTTTTCTGATTTTCAATGGTTAATACTCATAAAATAAGAGGTATTTAGGGATATCTCAGATAAATGGGTCTTTTCGCAAACATTTTAGGAGTATTTTAAAGATTGGGCGGCATACGAAAAAATGGGCGGGAGGCGCAAGGTTCCTAAAAAGGGCTTCTTTTAAGGTTCTTTTCAGATTTTCAATGGTTAATACTCATAGAATAAGAAGTATTGAGGGATATCTCAGATAAATGGGTCTTTTCGCAAACATTCTAGGAGTATTTTAAAGATTGGGCGGCATACGAAAAAATGGGCGGAAGGCGCAAGGTTCCTAATAAGGGCTTCTTTTAAGGTTCTTTTCAGATTTGGAATGGTTAATACTCATAGAATAAAGGGTATTGAGGGATATTTTAGATAAATGGGTCTTTTCGCAAACATTTTAGGAGTATTTTAAAGATTGGGCGGCATACGAAAAAATGGGCGGAAGGCGCAAGGTTCCTAAAAAGGGCTTCTTTTAAGGTTCTTTTCAGATTAGGAATGGTTAATACTCATAGAATAAAGGGTACTGAGGGATATCTCAGATAAATGGGTCTTTTCGCAAACATTTTAGGAGTATTTTAAAGATTGGGCGGCATACGAAAAAATGGGCGGAAGGCGCAAGGTTCCTAATAAAGGCTTCTTTTAAGGTTCTTTTCAGATTTTCAATGGTTAGTACTCATAGAATAAAGGGTATTGAAGGATATCTCAGATAAATGGGTCTTTTCGCAAACATTTTAGGAGTATTTTAAAGATTGGGCGGCATACGAAAAAATGGGCGGAAGGTGCAAGGTTCCTAAGAAGGGCTTCTATTAAGGTTCTTTTTAGATTTGGAATGGTTAGTACTCATAGAATAAAGGGTATTGAGGGATATCTCAGATAAATGGGTCTTTTCACAAACATTTTATGAGTATTTTAAAGATTGGGCGGCATACGAAAAAATGGGCGGAAGGCACAAGGTTCCTAATAAGGGCTTATTTTAAGGTTCTTTTCAGATTTGGAATGGTTAATACTCATAGAATAAACGGTATTAAGGGATATCTCAGATAAATAGGTCTTTTCGCAAACATTTTAGGAGTATTTTAAAGATTGGGCGGCATACGAAAAAATGGGCGGAAGGTGCAAGGTTCCTATTGAGCGCTTCTTTTAAGGTTCTTTTCAGATTTTCAGTAGTTAATACTCATAGAATAAAGGGTATTAAGGGATATCTCAGATAAATGGGTCTTTTAGCAAACATTTTAGGAGTATTTTAAAGATTGGGCGGCATAGGAAAAAATGGGCGGAAGGTGCAAGGTTCCTAATAAGGGCTTCTTTTAAGGTTCTTTTCAGATTTTCAATGGTTAATACTCTTTGAATAAAGGGTATTGAGGGATTACTCAGATAAATGGGTCTTTTCGCAAACATTTTAGGAGTATTTTACAGATTGGGCGGCATACGAAAAAATGGGCGGAAGGTGCAAGGTTCCTAATAAGGGCTTCTTTTAAGGTTCTTTTCAGATTTTCAATGGTTAATACTCATAGAATAAAGGGTATTTAGGGATATCTCAGATAAATGGGTCTTTTCGGAAACATTTTAGGAGTATTTTAAAGATTGGGCGGCATACGAAAAAATGGGCGGAAGGTGCAAGGTTCCTAATAAGGGCTTCTTTTAATGTTCTTTTCAGATTTTCAATGGTTAATACTCATAGAATAAAGGGTATTGAGGGATATCTCAGATAAATGGGTCTTTTCGCAAACATTTTAGGAGTATTTTAAAGATTGGGCGGCATACGAAAAAATGGGCGAAAGGCGCAAGGTTCCTAATAAGGGCTTCTTTTAAGGTTCTTTTCAGATTTGGAATGGTTAGTACTCATAGAATAAAGGGTATTGAGGGGTATCTCAGATAAATGGGTCTTTTCGCAAACATTTTAGGAGTATTTTACAGATTGGGCGGCATACGAAAAAATGGGCGGAAGGTGCAAGTTTCCTAATAAGGGCTTCTTTTAAGGTTCCTTTCAGATTTTCAATGGTTAATACTCATAAAATATGAAGTATTGAGGGATATCTCAGATAAATGGGTCTTTTCGCAAACATTTTAGGAGTATTTTAAAGATTGGGCGCCATACAAAAAAATGGGCGGAAGGCGCAAGGTTCCTAATAAGGGCTTCTTTTAAGGTTCTTTTCAGATTTGGAATGGTTAGTACTCATAGAATAAAGGGTATTGAGGGATATCTCAGATAAATGGGTCTTTTCGCAAACATTTTAGGAGTATTTTACAGATTGGGCGGCATACGAAAAAATGGGCGGAAGGTGCAAGGTTCCTAATAAGGGCTTCTTTTAAGGTTCTTTTCAGATTTGGAATGGTTAATACTCATAGCATAAAAGGTATTGAGGGATATCTCAGATAAATGGGTCTTTTCACAAACATTTTATGAGTATTTTAAAGATTGGGCGACATACGAAAAAATGGGCGGAAGGCACAAGGTTCCTAATAAGGGCTTATTTTAAGGTTCTTTTCAGATTTGGAATGGTTAATACTCATAGAATAAACGGTATTAAGGGATATCTCAGATAAATGGGTCTTTTCGCAAACATTTTAGGAGTATTTTAAAGATTGGGCGGCATACGAAAAAATGGGCGGAAGGCACAAGGTCCCTAATAAGGGCTTCTTTTAAGGTTCTTTTCAGATTTGGAATGGTTAATACTCATAGAATAAAGGGTACTGAGGGATATCTCAGATAAATGGGTCTTTTCGCAAACATTTTAGGAGTATTTTAAAGATTGGGCGGCATACGAAAAAATGGGCGGAAGGTGCAAGGTTCCTAATAAGGGATTCTTTTAAGGTTCTTTTCAGATTTTCAATGGTTAATACTCATAAAATAAGAAGTATTGAGGGATATCTCAGATAAATGGGTCTTTTCGCAAACATTTTAGGAGTATTTTAAAGATTGGGCGGCATACAAAAAAATGGGCAGAAGGCGCAAGGTTCCTAATAAGGGCTTCTTTTAAGGTTCTTTTCAGATTTGTAATGGTTAGTACTCATAGAATAAAGGGTATTGAGGGGTATCTCAGATAAATGGGTCTTTTCGCAAACATTTTAGGAGTATTTTACAGATTGGGCGGCATACGAAAAAATGGGCGGAAGGTGCAAGGTTCCTAATAAGGGCTTCTTTTAAGGTTCTTTTTAGATTTGGAATGGTTAATACTCATGGAATAAAGGGTATTGAGGGATATCTCAGATAAATGGGTCTTTTCACAAACATTTTATGAGTATTTTAAAGATTGGGCGACATACAAAAAAATGGGCAGAAGGCACAAGGTTCCTAATAAGGGCTTATTTTAAGGTTCTTTTCAGATTTGGAATGGTTAATACTCATAGAATAAAGGGTATTGAGGGATATCTCAGATAAATGGGTCTTTTCGCAAACATTTTAGGAGTATTTTAAAGATTGGGCGGCATACGAAAAAATGGGCGGAAGGCGCAAGGTTCCTAATAAGGGCTTCTTTTAAGGTTCTTTTCAGATTTGGAATGGTTAATACTCATAGAATAAAGGGTACTGAGGGATATCTCAGATAAATGGGTCTTTTCGCAAACATTTTAGGAGTATTTTAAAGATTGGACGGCATACGAAAAAATGGGCGGAAGGTGCAAGGTTCCTAATAAGGGCTTCTTTTAAGGTTCTTTTCAGATTTTCAATGGTTAATACTCTTAGAATAAAGGGTATTGAGGGATATCTCAGATAAATGGGTCTTTTCGCAAACATTTTAGGAGTATTTTAAAGATTGGGCGGCATACGAAAAAATGGGCGGAAGGCACAAGGTTCCTTTTAAGGGCTCATTTTAAGGTTTTTTTCAGATTTGGAATGGTTAATACTCATAGAATAAACGGTATTAAGGGATATCTCAGATAAATGGGTCTTTTCGCAAACATTTTAGGAGTATTTTAAAGATTGGGCGCCATACGAAAAAATGGGTGGAAGGCGCAAGGTTCCTAATAACGGCTTCTTTTAAGGTTCTTTTCAGATTTGGAATGGTAATACTCATAAAATAAGAGGTATTTAGGGATATCTCAGATAAATGGGTCTTTTCGCAAACTTTTCAGGAGTATTTTACAGATTGGGCGGCATACGAAAAAATGGGCGGAAGGCGCAAGGTTTCTAATAAGGGCTTCTTTTAAGGTTCTTTTCAGATTTTCAATAGTTAGTACTCATAGAATAAACGGTATTAAGGGATATCGCAGATAAATGGGTCTTTTCGGAAACATTTTAGGAGTATTTTAAAGATTGGGCGGCATACGAAAAAAATGGGCGGAAGGCGCAAGGTTCCTAATAAGGGCTTCTTTTAAGGTTCTTTTCAGATTTTCAATAGTTAGTACTCATAGAATAAACGGTATTAAGGGATATCGCAGATAAATGGGTCTTTTCGGAAACATTTTAGGAGTATTTTAAAGATTGGGCGGCATACGAAAAAATGGGCGGAAGGCGCAAGGTTCCTAATAAGGGCTTCTTTTAATATTCTTTTCAGATTAGGAATGGTTAATACTCATAGAATAAAGAGTACTGATGGATATCTCAGATAAATGGGTCTTTTCGCAAACATTTTAGGAGTATTTTAAAGATTGGGCGGCATACGAAAAAATGGGCGGAAGGCGCAAGTTTCCTAATAAGGGCTTCTTTTAAGGTTCCTTTCAGATTTTCAATGGTTAATACTCATAAAATAAGAAGTATTGAGGGATATCTCAGATAAATGGGTCTTTTCGCAAACATTTTAGGAGTATTTTAAAGATTGGGCGCCATACAAAAAAATGGGCGGAAGGTGCAAGGTTCCTAATAAGGGCTTCTTTTAAGGTTCTTTTCAGATTTGGAATGGTTAGTACTCATAGAATAAAGGGTATTGAGGGATATCTCAGATAAATGGGTCTTTTCGCAAACATTTTAGGAGTATTTTACAGATTGGGCGGCATACGAAAAAATGGGCGGAAGGTGCAAGGTTCCTAATAAGGGCTTCTTTTAAGGTTCTTTTCAGATTTGGAATGGTTAATACTCATAGCATAAAAGGTATTGAGGGATATCTCAGATAAATGGGTCTTTTCACAAACATTTTATAAGTATTTTAAAGATTGGGCGACATACGAAAAAATGGGCGGAAGGCACAAGGTTCCTAATAAGGGCTTATTTTAAGGTTCTTTTCAGATTTTCAATGGTTAATACTATTTGAATAAAGGGTATTGAGGGATTACTCAGATAAATGGGTCTTTTCGCAAACATTTTAGGAGTATTTTACAGATTGGGCGGCATACGAAAAAATGGGCGGAAGGTGCAAGGTTCCTAATAAGGGCTTCTTTTAAGGTTCTTTTCAGATTTTCAATGGTTAATACTCATAGAATAAAGGGTATTTAGGGATATCTCAGATAAATGGGTCTTTTCGCAAACATTTTAGGAGTATTTTAAAGATTGGGCGGCATACGAAAAAATGGGCGGAAGGTGCAAGGTTCCTAATAAGGGCTTCTTTTAATGTTCTTTTCAGATTTTCAATGGTTAATACTCATAGAATAAAGGGTATTGAGGGATATCTCAGATAAATGGGTCTTTTCGCAAACATTTTAGGAGTATTTTAAAGATTGGGCGGCATACGAAAAAATGGGCGAAAGGTGCAAGTTTCCTAATAAGGGCTTCTTTTAAGGTTCCTTTCAGATTTTCAATGGTTAATACTCATAAAATAAGAAGTATTGAGGGATATCTCAGATAAATGGGTCTTTTCGCAAACATTTTATGAGTATTTTAAAGATTGGGCGCCATACAAAAAAATGGGCGGAAGGCGCAAGGTTCCTTATAAGGGCTTCTTTTAAGGTTCTTTTCAGATTTGGAATGGTTAGTACTCATAGAATAAAGGGTATTGAGGGATATCTCAGATAAATGGGTCTTTTCGCAAACATTTTAGGAGTATTTTACAGATTGGGCGGCATACGAAAAAATGGGCGGAAGGTGCAAGGTTCCTAATAAGGGCTTCTTTTAAGGTTCTTTTCAGATTTGGAATGGTTAATACTCATAGCATAAAAGGTATTGAGGGATATCTCAGATAAATGGGTCTTTTCACAAACATTTTATGAGTATTTTAAAGATTGGGCGACATACGAAAAAATGGGCGGAAGGCACAAGGTTCCTAATAAGGGCTTATTTTAAGGTTCTTTTCAGATTTGGAATGGTTAATACTCATAGAATAAACGGTATTAAGGGATATCTCAGATAAATGGGTCTTTTCGCAAACATTTTAGGAGTATTTTAAAGATTGGGCGGCATACGAAAAAATGGGCGGAAGGCACAAGGTCCCTAATAAGGGCTTCTTTTAAGGTTCTTTTCAGATTTGGAATGGTTAATACTCATAGAATAAAGGGTACTGAGGGATATCTCAGATAAATGGGTCTTTTCGCAAACATTTTAGGAGTATTTTAAAGATTGGGCGGCATACGAAAAAATGGGCGGAAGGTGCAAGGTTCCTAATAAGGGATTCTTTTAAGGTTCTTTTCAGATTTTCAATGGTTAATACTCATAAAATAAGAAGTATTGAGGGATATCTCAGATAAATGGGTCTTTTCGCAAACATTTTAGGAGTATTTTAAAGATTGGGCGGCATACAAAAAAATGGGCAGAAGGCGCAAGGTTTCTAATAAGGGCTTCTTTTAAGGTTCTTTTCAGATTTGTAATGGTTAGTACTCATAGAATAGAGGGTATTGAGGGGTATCTCAGATAAATGGGTCTTTTCGCAAACATTTTAGGAGTATTTTACAGATTGGGCGGCATACGAAAAAATGGGCGGAAGGTGCAAGGTTCCTAATAAGGGCTTCTTTTAAGGTTCTTTTTAGATTTGGAATGGTTAATACTCATGGAATAAAGGGTATTGAGGGATATCTCAGATAAATGGGTCTTTTCACAAACATTTTATGAGTATTTTAAAGATTGGGCGACATACAAAAAAATGGGCAGAAGGCACAAGGTTCCTAATAAGGGCTTATTTTAAGGTTCTTTTCAGATTTGGAATGGTTAATACTCATAGAATAAAGGGTATTGAGGGATATCTCAGATAAATGGGTCTTTTCGCAAACATTTTAGGAGTATTTTAAAGATTGGGCGGCATACGAAAAAATGGGCGGAAGGCGCAAGGTTCCTAATAAGGGCTTCTTTTAAGGTTCTTTTCAGATTTGGAATGGTTAATACTCATAGAATAAAGGGTACTGAGGGATATCTCAGATAAATGGGTCTTTTCGCAAACATTTTAGGAGTATTTTAAAGATTGGACGGCATACGAAAAAATGGGCGGAAGGTGCAAGGTTCCTAATAAGGGCTTCTTTTAAGGTTCTTTTCAGATTTTCAATGGTTAATACTCTTAGAATAAAGGGTATTGAGGGATATCTCAGATAAATGGGTCTTTTCGCAAACATTTTAGGAGTATTTTACAGATTGGGCGGCATACGAAAAAATGGGCGGAAGGCACAAGGTTCCTTTTAAGGGCTTATTTTAAGGTTTTTTTCAGATTTGTAATGGTTAATACTCATAGAATAAACGGTATTAAGGGATATCTCAGATAAATGGGTCTTTTCGCAAACATTTTAGGAGTATTTTAAAGATTGGGCGCCATACGAAAAAATGGGCGGAAGGCGCAAGGTTCCTAATAAAGGCTTCTTTTAAGGTTCTTTTCAGATTTGGAATGGTAATACTCATAAAATAAGAGGTATTTAGGGATATCTCAGATAAATGGGTCTTTTCGCAAACATTTTAGGAGTATTTTACAGATTGGGCGGCATACGAAAAAATGGGCGGAAGGCGCAAGGTTTCTAATAAGGGCTTCTTTTAAGGTTCTTTTCAGATTTTCAATAGTTAGTACTCATAGAATAAACGGTATTAAGGGATATCGCAGATAAATGGGTCTTTTCGGAAACATTTTAGGAGTATTTTAAAGATTGGGCGGCATACGAAAAAAATGGGCGGAAGGCGCAAGGTTCCTAATAAGGGCTTCTTTTAAGGTTCTTTTCAGATTTTCAATAGTTAGTACTCATAGAATAAACGGTATTAAGGGATATCTCAGATAAATGGGTCTTTTCGGAAACATTTTAGGAGTATTTTAAAGATTGGGCGGCATACGAAAAAATGGGCGGAAGGCGCAAGGTTCCTAATAAGGGCTTCTTTTAATATTCTTTTCAGATTAGGAATGGTTAATACTCATAGAATAAAGAGTACTGAGGGATATCTCAGATAAATGGGTCTTTTCACAAACATTTTATGAGTATTTTAAAGATTGGGCGACATACGAAAAAATGGGCGGAAGGCACAAGGTTCCTAATAAGGGCTTATTTTAAGGTTCTTTTCAGATTTGGAATGGTTAATACTCATAGAATAAACGGTATTAAGGGATATCTCAGATAAATGGGTCTTTTCGCAAACATTTTAGGAGTATTTTAAAGATTGGGCGGCATACGAAAAAATGGGCGGAAGGCACAAGGTCCCTAATAAGGGCTTCTTTTAAGGTTCTTTTCAGATTTGGAATGGTTAATACTCATAGAATAAAGGGTACTGAGGGATATCTCAGATAAATGGGTCTTTTCGCAAACATTTTAGGAGTATTTTAAAGATTGGGCGGCATACGAAAAAATGGGCGGAAGGTGCAAGGTTCCTAATAAGGGATTCTTTTAAGGTTCTTTTCAGATTTTCAATGGTTAATACTCATAAAATAAGAAGTATTGAGGGATATCTCAGATAAATGGGTCTTTTCGCAAACATTTTAGGAGTATTTTAAAGATTGGGCGGCATACAAAAAAATGGGCAGAAGGCGCAAGGTTCCTAATAAGGGCTTCTTTTAAGGTTCTTTTCAGATTTGTAATGGTTAGTACTCATAGAATAAAGGGTATTGAGGGGTATCTCAGATAAATGGGTCTTTTCGCAAACATTTTAGGAGTATTTTACAGATTGGGCGGCATACGAAAAAATGGGCGGAAGGTGCAAGGTTCCTAATAAGGGCTTCTTTTAAGGTTCTTTTTAGATTTGGAATGGTTAATACTCATGGAATAAACGGTATTGAGGGATATCTCAGATAAATGGGTCTTTTCACAAACATTTTATGAGTATTTTAAAGATTGGGCGACATACAAAAAAATGGGCAGAAGGCACAAGGTTCCTAATAAGGGCTTATTTTAAGGTTCTTTTCAGATTTGGAATGGTTAATACTCATAGAATAAAGGGTATTGAGGGATATCTCAGATAAATGGGTCTTTTCGCAAACATTTTAGGAGTATTTTAAAGATTGGGCGGCATACGAAAAAATGGGCGGAAGGCGCAAGGTTCCTAATAAGGGCTTCTTTTAAGGTTCTTTTCAGATTTGGAATGGTTAATACTCATAGAATAAAGGGTACTGAGGGATATCTCAGATAAATGGGTCTTTTCGCAAACATTTTAGGAGTATTTTAAAGATTGGACGGCATACGAAAAAATGGGCGGAAGGTGAAAGGTTCCTAATAAGGGCTTCTTTTAAGGTTCTTTTCAGATTTTCAATGGTTAATACTCTTAGAATAAAGGGTATTGAGGGATATCTCAGATAAATGGGTCTTTTCGCAAACATTTTAGGAGTATTTTACAGATTGGGCGGCATACGAAAAAATGGGCGGAAGGCACAAGGTTCCTTTTAAGGGCTTATTTTAAGGTTTTTTTCAGATTTGGAATGGTTAATACTCATAGAATAAACGGTATTAAGGGATATCTCAGATAAATGGGTCTTTTCGCAAACATTTTAGGAGTATTTTAAAGATTGGGCGCCATACGAAAAAATGGGTGGAAGGCGCAAGGTTCCTAATAAAGGCTTCTTTTAAGGTTCTTTTCAGATTTGGAATGGTAATACTCATAAAATAAGAGGTATTTAGGGATATCTCAGATAAATGGGTCTTTTCGCAAACATTTTAGGAGTATTTTACAGATTGGGCGGCATACGAAAAAATGGGCGGAAGGCGCAAGGTTTCTAATAAGGGCTTCTTTTAAGGTTCTTTTCAGATTTTCAATAGTTAGTACTCATAGAATAAACGGTATTAAGGGATATCGCAGATAAATGGGTCTTTTCGGAAACATTTTAGGAGTATTTTAAAGATTGGGCGGCATACGAAAAAAATGGGCGGAAGGCGCAAGGTTCCTAATAAGGGCTTCTTTTAAGGTTCTTTTCAGATTTTCAATAGTTAGTACTCATAGAATAAACGGTATTAAGGGATATCTCAGATAAATGGGTCTTTTCGGAAACATTTTAGGAGTATTTTAAAGATTGGGCGGCATACGAAAAAATGGGCGGAAGGCGCAAGGTTCCTAATAAGGGCTTCTTTTAATATTCTTTTCAGATTAGGAATGGTTAATACTCATAGAATAAAGAGTACTGATGGATATCTCAGATAAATGGGTCTTTTCGCAAACATTTTAGGAGTATTTTAAAGATTGGGCGGCATACGAAAAAATGGGCGGAAGGCGCAAGTTTCCTAATAAGGGCTTCTTTTAAGGTTCCTTTCAGATTTTCAATGGTTAATACTCATAAAATAAGAAGTATTGAGGGATATCTCAGATAAATGGGTCTTTTCGCAAACATTTTAGGAGTATTTTAAAGATTGGGCGCCATACAAAAAAATGGGCGGAAGGTGCAAGGTTCCTAATAAGGGCTTCTTTTAAGGTTCTTTTCAGATTTGGAATGGTTAGTACTCATAGAATAAAGGGTATTGAGGGATATCTCAGATAAATGGGTCTTTTCGCAAACATTTTAGGAGTATTTTACAGATTGGGCGGCATACGAAAAAATGGGCGGAAGGTGCAAGGTTCCTAATAAGGGCTTCTTTTAAGGTTCTTTTCAGATTTGGAATGGTTAATACTCATAGCATAAAAGGTATTGAGGGATATCTCAGATAAATGGGTCTTTTCACAAACATTTTATGAGTATTTTAAAGATTGGGCGACATACGAAAAAATGGGCGGAAGGCACAAGGTTCCTAATAAGGGCTTATTTTAAGGTTCTTTTCAGATTTTCAATGGTTAATACTCATAGAATAAACGGTATTAAGGGATATCTCAGATAAATGGGTCTTTTCGCAAACATTTTAGGAGTATTTTAAAGATTGGGCGGCATACGAAAAAATGGGCGGAAGGCACAAGGTCCCTAATAAGGGCTTCTTTTAAGGTTCTTTTCAGATTTGGAATGGTTAATACTCATAGAATAAAGGGTACTGAGGGATATCTCAGATAAATGGGTCTTTTCGCAAACATTTTAGGAGTATTTTAAAGATTGGGCGGCATACGAAAAAATGGGCGGAAGGTGCAAGGTTCCTAATAAGGGCTTCTTTTAGGGTTCTTTTCAGATTTTCAATGGTTAATACTCTTAGAATAAAGGGTATTGAGGGATATCTCAGATAAATGGGTCTTTTCGCAAACATTTTAGGAGTATTTTACAGATTGGGCGGCATACGAAAAAATGGGAGGAAGGCGCAAGGTTCCTAATAAGGGCTTCTTTTAAGGTTCTTTTCAGATTTTCAATGGTTAATACTCATAGAATAAAGGGTACTGAGGGATATCTCAGATAAATGGGTCTTTTTGCAAACATTTTAGGAGCATTTTAAAGATTGGGCGGCATACGAAAAAATGGGCGGAAGGTGCAAGGTTCCTAATAAGGGCTTCTTTTAATGTTCTTTTCAGATTTTCAATGGTTAATACTCATAGAATAAAGGGTATTGAGGGATATCTCAGATAAATGGGTCTTTTCGCAAACATTTTAGGAGTATTTTAAAGATTGGGCGGCATACGAAAAAATGGGCGGAAGGCACAAGGTTCCTTTTAAGGGCTTATTTTAAGGTTTTTTTCAGATTTGGAATGGTTAATACTCATAGAATAAACGGTATTAAGGGATATCGCAGATAAATGGGTCTTTTCGCAAACATTTTAGGAGTATTTTAAAGATTGGGCGGCATACGAAAAAATGGGCGGAAGGCGCAAGGTTCCTAATAAGGGCTTCTTTTAAGGTTCTTTTCTGATTTTCAATGGTTAATACACATAGAATAAGAAGTATTGAGGGATATCTCAGATAAATGGGTCTTTTCGCAAACATTTTAGGAGTATTTTAAAGATTGGGCGGCATACGAAAAAATTGGCGGAAGGCGCAAGGTTCCTAAAAAGGGCTTCTTTTAAGGTTCTTTTCAGATTAGGAATGGTTAATACTCATAGAATAAAGGGTACTGAGGGATATCTCAGATAAATGGGTCTTTTCGCAAACATTTTAGGAGTATTTTAAAGATTGGGCGGCATACGAAAAAATGAGCGGAAGGCGCAAGGTTCCTAATAAAGGCTGCTTTTAAGTTTCTTTTTAGATTTTCAATGGTTAGTACTCATAGAATAAAGGGTATTGAGGGATATCTCAGATAAATGGGTCTTTTCGCAAACATTTTAGGAGTATTTTAAAGATTGGGCGGCATACGAAAAAATGGGCGGAAGGTGCAAGATTCCTAATAAGGGCTTCTTTTAAGGTTCTTTTTAGATTTGGAATGGTTAATACTCATAGAATACAGGGTATTGAGGGATATCTCAGATAAATGGGTCTTTTCACAAACATTTTATGAGTATTTTAAAGATTGGGCGGCATACGAACAAATGGGCGGAAGGCGCAAGGTTCCCTATAAGGGCTTATTTTAAGGTTCTTTTCAGATTTGGAATGGTTAATACTCATAGAATAAACGGTATTAAGGGATATCTCAGATAAATGGGTCTTTTCGCAAACATTTTAGGAGTATTTTAAAGATTGGGCGGCATACGAAAAAATGGGCGGAAGGCGCAAGGTTCCTAATAAGGGCTTCTTTTAAGGTTCTTTTCAGATTTTCAATGGTTAATACTCATAGAATAAAGGGTACTGAGGGATATCTCAGATAAATGGGTCTTTTCGCAAACATTTTAGGAGTATTTTAAAGATTGGGCGGCATACGAAAAAATGGGCGGAAGGCGCAAGGTTCCTAATAAGGGCTTCTTTTAAGGTTCTTTTCAGATTTGGAATGGTTAATACTCATAGAATAAAGGGTACTGAGGGATATCTCAGATAAATGGGTCTTTTCGCAAACATTTTAGGAGTATTTTAAAGATTGGGCGGCATACGAAAAAATGGGCGGAAGGCGCAAGGTTCCTAATAAAGGCTTCTTTTAAGGTTCTTTTCAGATTTTCAATGGTTAATACTCTTAGAATAAAGGGTATTGAGGGATATCTCAGATAAATGGGTCTTTTCGCAAACATTTTAGGAGTATTTTACAGATTGGGCGGCATACGAAAAAATGGGCGGAAGGTGCAAGGTTCCAAATAAGGGCTTCTTTTAAGGTTCTTTTCAGATTTTCAATGGTTAATACTCATAGAATAAAGGGTATTTAGGGATATATTTTAGATAAATGGGTCTTTTCGCAAACATTTTAGGAGCATTTTAAAGATTGGGCGGCATACGAAAAAATGGGCAGAAGGTGCAAGGTTCCTAATAAGGGCTTCTTTTAATGTTCTTTTCAGATTTTCAATGGTTAATACTCATAGAATAAAGGGTATTGAGGGATATCTCAGATAAATGGGTCTTTTCGCAAACATTTTAGGAGTATTTTAAAGATTGGGCGGCATACGAAAAAATGGGCGGAAGGCACAAGGTTCCTTTTAAGGGCTTATTTTAAGGTTTTTTTCAGATTTGGAATGGTTAATACTCATAGAATAAACGGTATTAAGGGATATCTCAGATAAATGGGTCTTTTCGCAAACATTTTAGGAGTATTTTAAAGATTGGGCGCCATACGAAAAAATGGGTGGAAGGCGCAAGGTTCCTAATAAGGGCTTCTTTTAAGGTTCTTTTTAGATTTGGAATGGTAATACTCATAAAATAAGAGGTATTTAGGGATATCTCAGATAAATGGGTCTTTTCGCAAACATTTTAGGAGTATTTTACAGATTGGGCGGCATACGAAAAAATGGGCGGAAGGCGCAAGGTTCCTAATAAGGGCTTCTTTTAAGGTTCTTTTTAGATTTGGAATGGTTAATACTCATAGAATAAAGGGTATTGAGGGATATCTCAGATAAATGGGTCTTTTCGCAAACATTTTAGGAGTATTTTAAAGATTGGGCGGCATACAAAAAAATGGGCGGAAGGTGCAAGGTTCCTAATAAGGGCTTCTCTTAAGGTTCTTTTTAGATTTGGAATGGTTAATACTCATAGAATAAAGGGTATTGAGGGATATCTCAGATAAATGGGTCTTTTCGCAAACATTTTAGGAGTATTTTAAAGATTGGGCGGCATACGAAAAAATGGGCGGAAGGCGCAAGGTTCCTAATAAGGGCTTCTTTTAAGGTTCTTTTTAGATTTGGAATGGTTAATACTCATAGAATAAAGGGTATTGAGGGATATCTCAGATAAATGGGTCTTTTCGCAAACATTTTAGGAGTATTTTAAAGATTGGGCGGCATACAAAAAAATGGGCGGAAGGTGCAAGGTTCCTAATAAGGGCTTCTCTTAAGGTTCTTTTTAGATTTGGAATGGTTAATACTCATAGAATAAAGGGTATTGAGGGATATCTCAGATAAATGGGTCTTTTCACAAACATTTTAGGAGTATTTTAAAGATTGGGCGGCATACGAAAAAATGGGCGGAAGGCACAAGGTTCCTAATAAGGGCTTATTTTAAGGTTCTTTTCAGATTTGGAATGGTTAATACTCATAGAATAAACGGTATTAGGGGATATCTCAGATAAATGGGTCTTTTCGCAAACATTTTAGGAGTATTTTAAAGATTGGGCGGCATACGAAAAAATGGGCGGAAGGCGCAAGGTTCCTAATAAGGGCTTCTTTTAAGGTTCTTTTCAGATTTGGAATGGTTAATACTCATAGAATAAAGGGTATTGAGGGATATCTCAGATAAATGGGTCTTTTCGCAAACATTTTAGGAGTATTTTAAAGATTGGGCGGCATACGAAAAAATTGGCGGAAGGCGCAAGGTTCCTAAAAAGGGCTTCTTTTAAGGTTCTTTTCAGATTAGGAATGGTTAATACTCATAGAATAAAGGGTACTGAGGGATATCTCAGATAAATGGGTCTTTTCGCAAACATTTTAGGAGTATTTTAAAGATTGGGCGGCATACGAAAAAATGGGCGGAAGGCGCAAGGTTCCTAATAAGGGCTTCTTTTAAGGTTCCTTTCAGATTTTCAATGGTTAATACTCATAGAATAAAGGGTATTGAGGGATATCTCAGATAAATGGGTCTTTTCGCAAACATTTTAGGAGTATTTTACAGATTGGAGGGCATACGAAAAAATGGGAGGAAGGCGCAAGGTTCCTAATAAGGGCTTCTTTTAAGGTTCTTTTCAGATTTTCAATGGTTAATACTCATAGAATAAAGGGTATTTAGGGATATCTCAGATAAATGGGTCTTTTCGCAAACATTTTAGGAGCATTTTAAAGATTGGGCGGCATACGAAAAAATGGGCGGAAGGTGCAAGGTTCCTAATAAGGGCTTCTTTTAATGTTCTTTTCAGATTTTCAATGGTTAATACTCATAGAATAAAGGGTATTGAGGGATATCTCAGATAAATGGGTCTTTTCGCAAACATTTTAGGAGTATTTTAAAGATTGGGCGGCATACGAAAAAATGGGCGGAAGGCACAAGGTTCCTTTTAAGGGCTTATTTTAAGGTTTTTTTCAGATTTGGAATGGTTAATACTCATAGAATAAACGGTATTAAGGGATATCTCAGATAAATGGGTCTTTTCGCAAACATTTTAGGAGTATTTTAAAGATTTTACACCCAAGCACGACGTCCATCTTCATCAAGGAGGTGATAGGGAAACAAGCAGGGGCATTCCTTCCGTTACAATTAATGCTCTGTACATGGCGTTTCCTTCCATATACGGAGATTTCTTTGATTCTTTGATGGCACAAATTATCCCCTATACACGTTCATAAGGTTTGCACTTGCTCTTGGCTATATTTTCGATTAAAATGTCAAATTTAATCACGTTCAACGTCAATGTGTATTTGCAGCCGCTTAATGGCGGACGATGCTAGCGCCGCCACAAAGGGGGGTAACTGAGACGCACAGCAGGGCCAAAAATGACAGATATGGATCCTTCCTGGAGTTGACCCCAACTCAATTGTTGCCACTTGGCAAGAAAGATTGTAAAATGACAAAAAGAACATATGTTTTAAAATCTATTAAATAATAATGTTTATAAATAATAATGTTATTTTAGTATTGTATATAATTTAACCATAACAAGGTACATTGTACGATTTCAGTCTTGGTCAGACAAATCTATCCGTGATTTTCATAACATATTATTTATATTTATTGATATTTATTAAAATCAGAACATCTTAATTTTTTTATGTCCAAAAGACATATATATGACAAATACCGGTTTTCCATGAAAATCTAAAAACAGCCTTTTAAATGCACAGAGGGGTAGATATCACGTCCAATATACATGGATACTAGTTATAGAACCTAACAAACACTATCAACTCCTAACTGCCCTCCTGGCTGTTTAAGATAAGTCTCCAAAATTACGTTTGACTATTTGACGCGCGCCACTGTCCGGTTTTCGATCATAATTGCGACGTTCTACTTCCATATCGTCACTGTAAAAAATGATAAGAAGCTTTAAAATGTGTCTTTTTGGTAACAGTCGATACCTCGCGAGACGTTAGCTAGAATGAGTTATCTGTAACTGACTTGATAAATTTACACTCTCGTGTTTAAATTAAAACAACACTTCTGAACTTTTACAGTGATTGACTATCAATTAAGAAACGCCTGAAAACTTCCTTGTAACTGAGTAGATCAATTTATAAGGCAGGCACAATGCCTTTGTCGCGATCAATAAGGATTAATTAAGACTGGTCCATTGTAACAATAGGTGAGCCCTTGGTCTACTCCAACTCCTTTGTCTGACAACTGAGTCGCCTGACTATTGGGGTATCACCTTTTCTCCAACCCACAGGCGTTATATGGCCCCCAGTTGCTGATTTGAGTGGGGCATGCAACCAATTTAAAGGTGTATAATTACATGAGACTGATTGATGTCATCAGAATTTATTAGACCTACTATAATACTTCTTATTTATACATGACGCGTTGTATCAGCTATTTGGTGGATTCATCAAAGTATCGTAAATTAAGTCCGAATATACTAACACAACAACAATAAAATATTTTATCAAGTATTCAGATTTTTTTTTCACATTTCAGAAGAAACGAAATTGTTTTACATGTTAGCTGCAAAAACTAAGAGTAAGATCAACATATTATATATAATATATATACTGCTAGAGGTTTCTTGTTAATTTTAGTATTGAAATTAAAAAATCGCCTGTAAAATGGATTTTGTCTCACCTTTGATCGTGTTTGGAAGGGTTCCTAAAAATAAAATAAAATTAATAGAGAATCGAATTGTCAGAGAGAAGACTTATGGAAAAAGAACAAACGAACGCCAAATCGTACAGTAAATAGGGAAAGTCATTAACGCACAGAAGGCAAACGAGCAGTTGAGAGTGTCTGATAGATCATATTTTAGTATTCTTGAAAATTTGTTTACATGATTTTGTCTGCTATGAATAAAGTGCATAAAGTGTGTATACTAGTTATCCTTAAAAATTTGATATCACTAGTTTGCAATCGGGTTGAGTATAGGGCCTAGGAGTTTAATCATGATATCAATATATGGTATTAAGATCGTATCCGACCCCAAAAATATCTCATGAAAAGGAGCATCTTTTCAAATTGATATTAACATAAATCAAATTTGACTCGACCACATACAAAAAGCGGGACGAATTTACTTACGGAACGGACACTGACACATCCACCTGTTTAATTGTCAAAGTGACTTTTGAATTAACCGACATGCAGGTGCCGTGTGCTTCAGAATATTGCACGGTTTTAAGCTAACGTATACAATTTAATACTGCTTTGATTTAAAGATGTCGTTCTTACTTCACAAAATATAAGAAACGAAATACACATGAACGATATTCAAGACCTCGTTCGAGAAATTTTTGTGGTAAAGAATCTATCAGCGGTACGAAATTAATGTCAGGTGAGGAGCGCAGAGTTGCCACCCTTAGTAATTTTCTTGAAGTAAGGAAAACAATTTGTGAAACTGAGAATGGGTAATTTTTAAGCTCACCACTAAATGAGACAAATGTATTGAACGTTGCTTTGTTATATTTTATTTGTTAAAATATATTTTGACATGTAAGTCATGAGTGGTCTCCCTTTGTATGAGATGAAGAGACTACACCTCGAGAGCAAGCGAGTGAGACTAGCAAGGGAGGTGGAGCGTCTGAGACGGGAATTAACGGCTGATCAAAACTTAGGATGTGAATCTCTTCAAAATGGCGGTTCAGTGATGAGGGTAAGAAGGGAAAGCTTAGGAAACTTTCTAATTATATGTGGGAAGACTCATTTGATTTCGTTGACAGTGAGTCAAAAACAATAAACATTGGTGAGGGCATTACTTTGGACATTGGGAACGTTAAAGCTAAAGGGAGTTTAGGAAAAATGACTCAAGAAATGTGGACATATGCCAGTGTTGGTGTGTTGAGGGATATGATTCAAAAGAAGGAGGTTGGCCTTTCCGGTGTGTTAGAATACCCGAAATACATGCAAGATGTTGCGCGGTTATCCTCTAGATATGTCTGGGGCAGCGTGGTTTTGTATGACAATGAATACCGCCAGAGGCAGCACGAGGAAGGATTCCCATGGGGGAAAGCCTACCAGGAAATTAGAGACTTTCAACTTATTCCAAAGCCACAGTCTAACACAGCGAAAGCACTTCGTCACATTGAACAAGGCGTTAACGCTAAGCGTCAGAGGTCACGTGGTCCGTTCACGGGTGACGGGAGAGAGATCTGTCGCCGCTACAACTACGGCAGCTGCAGCCAGTCGGCATTCTGTAGACTTGCTCACGTTTGTCTTGTGTGTCGTCAGGATGGGCACCCGGCCCATCAACATACTCCCCAGTTTCCAGTGCTCAAGAATTCTGGAGGTGGCAATCAGCCCGAGCCCAGGACGGTTGACCACGAGGCAAAAAACTTTCGACATCACTAAACTACAAGGCTTGGGATAAATATTTACCGCAGGGGGACCCAGAAAGAGATTACATTTTGACTGGAATAAAGCACGGATTCAAACTTGTGGACTTAAAGGACGTTAATTTATTGAGTGTGTTTACAAAAAATCACAAGTCTAGCTTAGAAAATAATACTGAAACTGAGAAGCAAATTTTTGAAGAAATAGAATTAGGTAATTATGTCATAACCAATTCAAAACCTGCAGTTGTGAGCCCTCTGGGGTCAATTCCCAAAGACAATGGTAAAGTACGTTTAATTCATGACGGCAGTCTACCAAACAATGCAGGTATGAACTCATACATGGTGGACTGTGAGTGTGAATACATGGACCTCAGGCACGCGCTTAGATATATCAAATCTGGCAGTTATTTAGCTAAGGTTGACCTTAAAAGTGCTTACAGGTCGGTTGGAATTCATCCTAGCAATTACAATTTGACAGGCTTATACTGGCGCTTCAGTGGAAATGCAGACATAACTTATATGTATGATAGAAAGCTGCCTTTTGGTGCATCTAAGAGCTGTCGTATATTTCAGACATTAAGTGCCTCTGTGTGTCGCATGATGAAGATGAAATATGGTGTTGACGTTATCGCGTACATAGACGATTTTCTCATCATATGCGATTCTTTTGAAGAATGTTCACTAACTCTGACCCGCCTCATTAGCCTATTGCGTGAGTTAGGCTTCATGATAAACTGGAATAAAGTTGATGGTCCTTCTCGACAGATTGTATTCCTTGGAACAGCTATTGATACATTGAGAGGTACATTATCACTTCCTGAGACTAAATTGGCTGCCTTCTATGAAGAAATAAAATCTTTTTCTACCAAGTGTAGGGCCAGTAGACGGCAGCTTGAACGCTTAATAGGGCAATTGAGTTGGGCAAGCATGGTAGTTCAAGGGGGGCGTACCTTTTTACGCCGAGTGATTGACTTAAAAAATGTCAAATCGCCACAGGGACGATGTAAACTTGATGACAGTTTTCATGCTGATATCCAGTGGTGGCTGTGTTTTATCAAACGTTATAACGGATCCAGCCCGTTCATTGACACACGTTGTGTATCTATTGTGTGTACTGACGCGTGTGATGAGGGAGCAGGGGGTCACTACAATGGTGATTTCTTTTACATAAATTGGAAAACTGACCTCCCTGAACTAAGGGATAAGCACATAAATATTAAAGAGACGGTAGCCATTATACTTGCCGCAAGTAGGTGGGGTCATGTGTGGAAAAACCAATGAATTGTTGTAAAAACTGACAACCAGGTAGCAATGGCATTTGTTAACAAAGGTTCATGTAAGATTCCATTTGTAATGGATTGGTTGAGATATCTGTGGTGGTTGAAAGCTTCCTATAACTTTGTTCTCAGAGCTGAATATATTCCTGGGAATGAGAATAGACTTGCTGACTGTATTTCTAGATTGCATGAACCTGAAAAGTTATCCAATATGTATGATATGCTTCCCCATTACAGTTTTTTTACTTTCAACTTAGATTTTCTGTGTTCTCATATGTCACTCGCTTTCGTAAATTACAGGTGGAAACAATATCCAGTCACGCCTGCAACATACTGTAGCCAGACTTGTGTCCCAGGGGTGGTCGGAGTCGACGAAGCGGACATATAAGTCCCAGGTGAAATGCCTTATGGATTTCTGTGACTTAACTGGAGAGAAAATGGTGCCGATGTCTTCTGGTACAATTTCTCTATACGTAGCATATCTCGTCGACTTTAGGAAGATGAAATACTCAACAATCCGCCAATATCTTAGTGTTGTTAGTCATCTACACAAGTCTAATGGTTTTGTTGATCCCATAAAGGACGACTGGCAGCTTAAACAGCTGTTAAAGGGAGTTAAACGTGAACCGGGCGACTCACAGTCTTGTGCAACTCCGATCACCCCTGACCATCTGTTTCTCTTAAAGGGGAACCTAGACTGCAATTCTTTGTTTAGCTCATCTGTATTGGTGGCATGTTACCTAGGATTCTATGGAATGCTGCGTCCGGGTAACATCTTATGCGGTCCGCAATTCGACCCGAACAAGCATCTGACTGTATTCGATGTAAGTGTTATGCGCACTGGTTTCCGTGTTTCCTTAAAATGGACAAAGACTTTGCAATTCCGAGAGAAATTGCTCGACGTTTTCTTGCCGGACACTGGCAGTCACCCTCTTAACCCCGCCGCGGCCATGAGACTTCATCTGGAGCATCATAGGGACTCATCTGCTACACAACCGCTGTTGTGCAATAATGACAAGAGTCCTCTGTCATACTCTGTATTTCTTAAGACAGTTAGTGAAATTCTGCAGTCACATGGTGTAACTGTTAACATAACTGGACACTCTTTTAGACGTGGTGGTGCCAGTTGGGCATTCAATGTTGGAATGCCAGGAGAACTAATTCAAGAAATAGGCTTTTGGAAAAGCTCAGCATATTTAAGATACCTTGAATTCAGCTCCCAGCGAAAAATGAATGCACTGTACACCTTTGGCAGTAGCCTACCATGTTGACTTTCTAATTCTAGATTTGTGTATCAATAATGTATCAAGATTATTATGTACCAAGTTAATTTTATATATGTCCTTCTTTCTAACTTTAATACACTGGGGTTGGGGAATCAATTAAGTGTCCTTTCAACGCTCCGCATGTTGGCATTTTCAAGGCACTTATTTGTTTGCTTAATCCTTTTTGTATTAACGTTTCCAATTCTCTTGACAAATATGACTTTTGTTATTTTTAACGAGTTGATGTTCAGACTGTTAAAGTTATATTTTATTTGTTAAAATATATTTTGACATGTAAGTCATGAGTGGTCTCCCTTTGTACTTCATGCTTTCTCTAGTACTAGTATATACGGAGTTACCTCCCTTTCACGTTGTCATACGTTGCATTCAGAATCACGCCCGCATGGCGTCTTGTGTTCAAGCAATATATATTTTCACCCATCCCTACCCTCCCAGTAGTATTATTGGTTAGAGGTCAAGATTAGGGGGAATCAATTAAGTGTCCTTTCAACGCTCCGCATGTTGGCATTTTCAAGGCACTTATTTGTTTGCTTAATCCTTTTTGTATTAAAGTTTCCAATTCTCTTGACAAATATGACTTTTGTTATTTTTAACGAGTTGATGTTCAGACTGTTAAATTAAAATTTAATCCATTTCCAACGCCTGGAAGTCATTCATCCGTTGTTCAGGCACACACGTAGGTTTTATCATGAATGTGAGTTAAAACATATTGTTGACATATTTGTGATTATTGTTAAATATATGTGGTACTCATCTAGCTTGGCGCAATTGTTACGCTTTGTTACGCTACGATAATGTTAAAACACAACAATTATCAATTGACTATCTTTGTGGACTTGCTTAAGTTTCAATCTTCTAGACTACTCTTTAGATGATCAGTGGTAAAGGTTTCAATGATACACGCCCCTGTGTCAATGAGCAAGTTAGTTGTTGGTTTTGAAATAGTTTTGATTAAAAAAATTAAAGGAACTATAGCTAGGTAACATAAACCAGAATGACTTATTCTTTTTATAACAATGAGACATATTTGAAAAAACATATGAATGCACAATTAAGAAGTCATGTAATAAATATAGTTGGAGTTATGAAACATACCAGTATGTTTAATTTTAATTTCATATTCAATTTCATATTTAATCATTGTCTACAATCATATCAATAACCAATAACTTATTGGTTAAGTCAGAATTCATACAAATTTTAAAAGGATATTAGATATATAGAGAATACTAAACGAATGGTAATGTGATAACATTTTTATGACAAATTCGTAATATCGGTCGTAAGTGCTTACGAACGTTCTTAGTTACGAACGTTTAGTGAAACGACACCCAGAACTATCCCAAGCTCATTCATTTTTAATCCCAGAATTCAGTAGCTTCGCTTATTTCAAAGATGTATATCTTATTTGCAATAATTTAGCTTTCGCTTTAAATTGTTTTGTTAGTTATATTGCTCGTGTTTCACTATAATAGGAAGTTCACGAGACACTAAACAATATGGATGGTAGCTATCCGGTATTTTGTATCTGTATCAAATAAACAAAGACAACTCCACTCGATTTCTTCTACGAGATAACTTGGGGTAATGTTGACAAGTTACGATTTTCGTTACCTAAGCTCCAAAACAGCGCCAGCCAAAAATTTGCGAGGAGCTCGTCTCGCAATCGGAATTTCTCCGGTGTTTCAAGATCACGAAATATTTCTAATTGTTTCCAATCCGCACTTTCTAGAATTAATCCGATAATTTTGAATTAAAACTTCTTCAAGGACACCAATCTTAAAGAGATTAGTCATAAAAACTTCAAATTCATTATATGTTTATAAAAGTTATGTGTTAGAAATATTAAACAGAATTGTTCTCCAATTCTAAAGGTTATATAAATATGACACAAATATATCAAACTGTATCACCGAAATTGACATACCTCAAACTATAAAAGTTTTTTTATCCAATATTTTTTATATTCAAAATATTACCTCAAAATGTAAATTGTGTTAATTAATTCATGGTCAAAACTCATACAATATAAGAAATATGTTATCAGTATCTGACATATTAAAAAACAGAAGATATAACGTTTCTCATGAGTTATTAGAATTTACAAGATTTTTTAAAATAACCCTAATCCCTCATATCGGTAAGTAAAATTACATATTACGGCTAGTTGAGCATACTGGTTCCTTGACGAAAGAAACCTTTTATCATCCAAAACTCTGTTCCATAGGAGATATCTTTTTGGCAGTAGATTTTGAACAATGCCTCTCTGACGTCAAGTATATGACATCACAGTTGTTTAACTTCATCAAGTAATGACATCACAATGCTATGACGTCATAAACACTACGACGTCACAATGCTATGACATCACCGCACTTGGAGTCTTAGGGCAGCAGGCATTCGAAACACCTCGGCCCTCTCCGTTACACTCACTAGTGGCTCTCGTAGTTTCGAATGGGCAGCAGGGTGTTCAGTAATGTTCATTTGTCAATCAAATGTAATGAAAAATGATTTTGGATGATAAATAGAATCTCACCCTCATGTCTTCTGATATCAAATATATCAACACTCCTTGATAAAAGTAAAATGTCCTCGGCAAGCCTCGGATATTTGTAACTTTTATCAACTCGTGTTGATATATTTGATATCAGAAGACATGAGGGTGACATTCTCTATTTCTCCAACACGTCTCCAGCTTTTCAATACACAGTCCCCCAACTCCTAATTTGAGTGCGGCACACAACAAAATGTGTATAAATACACGGGACTGATTGATGTCACGAGAGTTGATTAAAGTAACAATCATGGAATCTTTACTGTTATCTATTTCGAATATATAAGACAGTGTATTAACTATTAGCGGGATTCATCTAAGCATCTTCAGGGAAGTCCAAAATCGTTTAACATGTAAGCCGTAGCTAAGAACACGATTCACAAATAATATATAATAAATACTTCTAGAGGTTAAGTGTTAATTAAAAAAATATTGAATATGAAATGTTGCCTGAAAGAATAGATCTTGTCCTATCTTTTAATTGTTTAAATACACTAGTGCACTTTTTTGGCTCAAACTAGCTAATGTAAGGCATACGAGGGTATATATAGTCACTTAAGCTTCCAATTGATGAAATAAGATACTTATCATTCGTTAGAATGAATTTTAAACCATCGCAGCGGACTGCTTGAAATACGCCTTCTTTTGCCTTACATTGAATGTAAACAATTGCTAAGCACATCGGAAAGTGTCGCACGCGATGTTGAGATGCATAACAAACTGCTTAGCGCGTATATATTTTTGATGAAATATCAAATACGATGCCCCACCGAAACTGAAACATAATTTCTTTTTATTGTTTATTATTACAAACTCTTTCTCATTTTTGGAAACTAATTCTTGAAACTTTTTTATAGCTAAGAACGAACAGGCTAGTCCTGAATCCAAGGGCCTAGAATTTGTAAAATATATATGTGAATCAATACTCATGAAAGATCATTGTAATAACTTTTCATAGAAGATGGAATAGTTATGAAAAACCTTTTGTGATGTAGAAAGATTAAACTAAAACTGTATGAAATTGATGTTATAATCAGCATCACATAAGGTAAAAGCACCCGTTGTTTGAAAGTATATATCATGTCCTGTATGTATTTATGTTGTGAATTCATAACGACACTCTAAATAAGCTGAGGGGATATTATGTGTCGGTAATGACAATCTTGAGATGACGTGTTACCTTTATATTCTTGAGAATCCAAACTGAGATATGTTTTGCTATAGTTGCTGTTTTTGTGGTTCATAAGTTTTTCATGATTTTTGTTTTTATCTTCGATTGAAGACTTAGTAAATAATATTCAATGAGCCATCACAAAACATGCATTTATAACTTTATTCTTAAAATATACCTACATATGATTTCAGCATTCTAATGCTTTGTTTTTCATTAGAAGAAGCAGTAATGTTGGAGGGGTGTTGAGAATATTTCCCTACATTTTTAATTCACCAACCAAAGTCCTTACATTTCCGCAACTGGCACTTAACGTTCTCAATAAATCGAGAACAATTAGCGTGTTCTCCAAAACATGCTAAACATGCTTTCTAATTGGCCAAGCCAAATAATGCAGAGATCACTTTTGAATGTGATTCTAAATTGCTCTAATAGGGCTATCAATTTTGAGAAAAACTTAAAATAGGCCTCGTTAAGAAGATGGATACAATACTAGTTCATAAATACATAACAACAGAATTTACAATTCGTCGCGCCCATCAAATAAATATCCTCTCCCTAGATATGAGCTTCCCTGTATGCCTGGTTACTTGCGAGAAGTCAAAGGATTGCTTATGGTTGGTCCAACGCCCCATATTTGAAGAAGGGTAACGACCAAATGTTTAATCAATTACTATCACCATGTATACGAGATATTCAGGGCAATGGGCTTCTGTGGCAATTTGTCTTGGTGAAGAAATCCTTTGGTGACAATACTCGACCAGACAAACTTGTGGGGAAATCAGGACATAATTTACAAACTCAACATGGTTGCACAGTAACTTCCTGCATTTTTAAAAGCAAATCACAACTGACATCAGATCAGAACACCACTGCTGGAAGGATGTCAAATCTTGCAGTTTCTTTTCAAACCTAATAGTATGCCCCCCTCCCCCTCCCTGCTATTTGAAATCAATATTTTGAACAATCAACCCAATTTACTTTATTATAATAAACTTATTGATAACTTTACATGCCTGATTGCAAATAATGAAGGAACAAAAACCAAACAATAAATTTCTCTCTTGTGATGATATTCATTTACCGAAATAGCGTAGTACTTAACAAGACCTTTAAACAAATTAAAATATGAGAAAGGAATTACAATTAATTTTATTTGCATATCAAATATATCAAAATACTTATTATACTATTTCATAGGTGTTTTTCAGTCAATTCCTCTTTATATCTCTCCAACCCCTTCCTCTCTTCTGCCCCTCCAAGTCTTGTATGAGAATTTATGAGTTTTGGAATTTTTTGTTATTTGTGCTACAGACATGTCATTTAACTAATCTGAAACTTCATGCACCATCCTACTTGTTTACATTCAGTATTTTATCATAGCCCTTGAGAACTAAACACTCTTCACCAATGCCCCTGCCACACACTTAATTTTGGAGCACAAGAATATAATTAACAGATCTAAGTGGCAATCCAGCAGGCAACCTATATCAATTATATATAGATCCATTGACTCTGTAGCTAATGAGACTTTTTATAATACAGTTATATACATAAATAAACAAAACAAATTTTCTTGTACTGTCCTTATTCGCCATTATTTATAATTCTGACTACTGACGAGGTCTGTGTAAAAAACTCTGTCCCTGAGAAAACAACAGAAATTATTTTCTACTGCTTGACTCCTGTTGATTAACAAATAATATCAATTTGATACAGGGATACAAGATATCAAGATTGTGCTTCTGATGAGTGTAAAAGTAAGAAATGTTGGGCATGGCCCCATGGCCCCCAGGTGGGTATTAAAGTAATACTATACAGTTCATAATATCATGGCAAATGTATCTGAGCATAACATTTCATCTTTGTAGCCATTTGGGTTCTGGAGAAGATGAAACTCGGTTTTGAGGGCATGGCCCCAAAGCCTTTAATTTGGACCGAAGAGTTATTTTTCATATTCATAATTTCAACTGTCCAAAGTTCATGTGCACAAGATTTTAGCCTTCAAGGGCTTTTGGTTCTGCAGAATATGAAAAACTTTTCATAGGACAGGCCCTCAGACCCCCCTTGGGGCCATAGGGTCACCAAAATCCACAAATCATAATCATCTTTAAGGGCTTTTGGATCTTGTTGAGATGAAAAAAACCCAGGCTTATAGCGCATTGCTCCCAAGGCCCTTATATGTGCGAAAGAATCACCCAATCTTCAATGTATACCCCCAAATGGATCAGGGACCTGTACACAAGTTTTGAGTTGCCTAGTGCCAATGGATTAATAGGGTCTTATCATTTTAAATGATAACATATCATTCTTCCATTTGGAGGCAATATTACTTATAATATCTACCCTAATTGTAGATAGCATATTACATGTATATTCATTATTGTTATTATTCCTAAAGACACTTTGTTACCCTTATTGACAACAAACGAACCCTATACAGAAGATTTAAACTCTGAAAACCAAGTAGTACTTTGGAAGAATTAAAAAATAGATCCATAGGCTCTGCAGCACATTAGAATTCATACCATTTACATCTGCGGAAAGGGGCACTATTTGTAGGGTCACAGGGTCATCAAAACCTGAAATATTAAATAATATTACCCACAACAGAAATTACCCTTTTTCATCAGATAAATAATGTGGTTGATGTGGTTCTTAATAGTGTCAAGGTGTGGCAAGAGCAACTTTTTCAATAAGCAAGGGGTCTGTACTCCAGCTTTCAGCTTTTTAGGATAAATGCAATTGGTGAAGAGGATGAAAATAGGTTATAGGGTGTAGCTGATGTAGCCCAATAAGGGCTACATCAGCTACACCCTATAACCTATGCAATATTATAAATATATTCTTCATTAGGGATGGTGTCTTGACACTACATTTCATGTTCCAGGCCTTTGGTGGAAATATTAACTCTATATTGACTGAGCTCTTTAGTAGGCACCACAGAAACACAAAATCTACAATTTATAATCCAATAGGCCGAGGTACCTGTTTACATGTTTTCAGCTCTCCATTACAGGGTTTCATGAGGAGTCAAAAAGGGAAATGTTTAGGGAATAATGTATGGACTGACAGAGAGACACCAGTTTTCATGCCATGCCATGCCATGCCATAAGCCCAACCGGCCAAGCAAGATTTGATAAATAGAAAATCATTATTAAAAATCCTTTTATCAATGCACGTATATATTCTGCATCTTTCACATACATGGTTTTGTCTTCATTGTCATATGGTGCTTATCAAGCTCATCATTCTTCAAGAAAAATTGATGCAGTCACTGTTGACCTGTAAAATACAAATAATGCATTAAGAATTTTAAGATGGAAATGTGATCTAGAATTTAAGGTGATAGTGAGCAGAGTTACATACTCCCAACCTCCAAGTCAGGGCGCCTTTCCTCCGAGTAGCTCTACGGTAGTTGCCCTGCCTTCACTTGCGGGGGCATTGTTGTCAGGATTCTTGACAACAATAGGAATTGACGTCATCGATAATCTCGAACCAAATTGTTATTTTACATACAAATTAATTGGTTCGAGAGTATGTTTTAAACGTTAGGCGTATGAATTTCTATGTATATTACAAAAGTTGGTGTAATTTGCTTCAAATATAATTTTGTATTTGATGAGTATATGGTGGACAATTTGTTACGTTTCAAAAATTCAAAGACAACTTAATAAAATAACAAAAAGTTTCGTTTACCGTACTCATTTCTTGAGTCGTTGTTCGGAGTTGCATTGTGAATCCTATGAGTTAGGAGCTTCACTTTCAGAGCGTGACATCAATCGTTGGTTGCACGCGCGGTGTTAGAGCTTTTTCACCTTGAAGCCTTCTGATGGCAGCGAGTATATTAGTGACGTCACGGAGCGGATACTCGCTGTCTGGAGCTAGACATACTCCCTGTCGTTGGATCACCATTTACATGACATGCATTGATATGGAGAATAAGGAGAATTTTAAAATAATGTATATTTTTTTGCCATGATCCTTTAAAATGTAAGTTGCAACTCCTAAAAGTATAAATGTCATCAGGTAGGTGACACCGATCACATTGTTTTCATGGCAAATATGTTTTGTATTACAATCGGGAAACTATTTCAGACTGACGGAATAATGGAAATCTATATATATCTCCAGGGAAATAAAAGCTGGGGTATATACAGCATGACCAGTCAGTATTGTTCAGAAGTTAGTTTGTAGTCTTACTTCATTATATTTAGATTTATTTGACAATAATATCACTGCTCTTTCTGCCATTTTTAACTTACTCTGAAAGCTCTGAAGGTGATAGCATTCTAGTTAGAAGAAATTAAACAATGGTTGACATGGTCCAATTCTTGTCAATCAGTTCTGTGCATAGAGAAAAAGGAATCTCATTTTAACTTATTCAGTTGTTATCATAAAATGTATTTGACATTTCTTCTACTAGCCAAGTAGTAACATTTTTGTACAATGGCCTACATAAATCTATTTCTAACATTTGACAATTGTATCTGACATAGAATGACAAAAATGTAACTTCATACAAGCTGTTAAAACACAATCTTTTGTTGCAATTGGATGTGATAGAATATTTCGTTATAAGTTGCACAAAATTGGAATTAAAATAGCCAATATTGTTGTTATTATTGTAATATCTTCTCTTCTGAACAGTTTATTAAGAAAATAAGTATGAGACACTCAATAAAACAATCAAAAGAAACACTATATACTGAAAGGTAAAAACACTTTTCATATCAGTTTAACACTTTTACTATCAGTTCTACAATGTTGAAAAAATTAATGTTTCTACATACCCAAAGTGACACTTCTGACACTATGTCCATTGCTTCAAGTTCAAATTATTATTTCTATGATGTGCAGCAAGATTGGTCATGTCATAGAAAGGCATCATTCCTGTTGACAAAACAAGATCTAATGATACAAAAATAAAATTTAACAGTGTAAGACTCTTTACAGTAAAATAATTCTTTGGATGTTGTTAATGAAATTGTTGATAGCACCTTTAACATTATTTCATCTCATACATTCTTAAAAAGCTGGCTCTTTGTTGGAATTCATTTCAGAAATCCAAGGAAGCAATCTTTTGTGTTACCATTCCTACTCTCGAAATCTTATTCTGAGGGAAGTATTTCGGATGCTCGAAATTTGAAAAAAACCCACTCATATTCATAAAGATAAGTAAAAATTGAGAACTGAAACATGTGGAGAGTCTTTTAAGGTGTTGAGGTAATGAACAGTTTTGCTTATTAGGGAAAATATAGCTGTAGCTCCTGAGCTGTCTTTCATTTGTTTCATTGAGTCACCATATGAGCGGCCATAGGATCACCAAATCAATTTATTCTATACTCATTGGGAGCCTATAAAAAAGATTTGACCTTTCCAGGCCTTTTTAAAAAGAGCAAAATATAGTTTTTATGGTGTGGTCTCAACAACGCTTATTGGGTCACATGGTCATCGAATCTATGAATAAAAATCTTATTAGCCAAGGAATCAGCACACAAGGTTTCAAGGTTCTAAGATATTTTGCTTCTGAAGAAGATGAGAAAATAGGGTAAATGAAGAGGAAAATAGGCTTATAGGTTGTGGCCCTTTAAATTGGTAACGGGATCACCACATCTATAAATCTGTGTCTTATTTAGGAGTAGTTAAACCAGATTTCAGATTTCCGGGGTCAACTGTTCTGTAGGAGAACATGAAATACTGAAAAGTTCATGAACAGATGATAAATGAGAACCCATAATAAACCAGCTTCTTAGAGTTCCATACCTATTGTTTTGTATTCCTGTTTGATTTATCTTCAAAAATATGAAAAAAGGCTTGTCTTGAATCGACTAGGAGTGTCGATTCAATCCTGGGGCCAAAGGTTGTCTGAAAAAGAGACAAAGGTTTGAAAGGGATGCTTATTTCAGGACAAACCGTATATGAGCAAAACAATCAATAAAACTGACTTATGGCTATGCTTCGACCATAAACATAAACATTAACCGCCATTTTGTTCCCGGCCGAGGTCTGTCTGCAGTCACTTTCGTAAAGACGGCCCCAATGTAGAGAAATCCCTAGGTCTCCCTTTACTTTTGGTTGGCAGACAGAACGCGTGAAAGTCGAATTAATGCAACGTTGTATTAAATAATTTGAGTTTTTTTAATATCATTAAAATTTGACTACGTATTTTTGTGACAAATGAACCATATGAAAGAGTATTTTGAAACTGATAGATTCTATTCAAAAGATGACCGTAATCTACGCGTAAGTCTATAGGGTTCATAGGGTATCAATGTTTTAGAGAGGAGAACTGGAGAAAACAATAACTGAAAGCCAAATCGTTCAGTACAGTTATAGTAGAACATTAATTGGGAAGTCATCAAGAGATGGAGCGAGTCTTTGATAGATCATGTAATTATTTTAGTTTTTCGTCTTCTGTGAATACAGTGTATACAATTTTAAATCTAGTAATCGATAAAATCAATCAGTAGCACTTGGGGATGAGTATGCGAGATGTTTGAATATGATATCAAGATATTGTATTGAGATTGCATCAGAGCCAAACATGTGTCATGAAACAACGGAGCGTCTTTCCAAATTGATTTTAACATGTATAAAATCAGCCTCGATCACATGAAAAAGCAGAGTGAACCTACTTAAAGGGACCATTCGAGCGGCTTTCATCCGCCATCTTGAAATGTTAGCATTGCGAGAAATCAAATGTGCTGTATTTTGCTAATTCATTGAAAAAATTAAGAAATAACTAATAGATTGATAGAAGAGGGGCATATTTACAAATCATTCATAATAAAAGTTGTCAGTTACGACAATGTTTTGTCGTAGTAATGCATTCCACATTCGTAGCTCCGATGATTGGCTTCATTTCACGAAGTTTTTCTTTTTTGATCGATACACTTTATTCTTTGTCAAATTGTGCAATCATGAACAACTGAAATGTTAAACTCATGTACAAAGTTGACATTAAGTGTGAAAAGAATCATGTAAAAATCATATATTTTTGTTAACAGGAAAGTCCTCCTGAATTTCGTTTCCACAAAAATACCCCGCTCGAATGGTCCCTTTAACGACCAGTTACACATCAACCTATTAACGCAGCGAGGCACTGATTGTTAAAATATAATAAGTCAAGGTGACATATGAATAAGCCGACAGCTTTCGTGTGCCTTTAAAATGGGGGATCATTCACTACGTTTCACCTAAGCCTTGCCCCCCCCCCCCCCCCAAAAGCTCAAAAGCTTTACTAATTTATAATTTATATGAGTTTCCTACAGAGCTGCAAGACTTTGGTGCAGAAAATAAGTCATTGTTATTTGACACTAAAAACACCCTGATGTACATATGATCATGACATAGTGTCAGATAGCGACTGACAAGAAAAGTTAATAATTTGTAACTTTCCATTCTAAACACCTCTTAGAATACTTCAGTATGAACTTCATTACTTTACTCATCCTAAGAGATAAAAAAATATTCAATTTTACTAAAAAAAATATCAGATCGGGAAAGAGGTTTATGAGCATCCGTTAAGGTATCCCCTTGTGTCCGGCCGGATCTGGTATCCGCTGAGGTATCTTGCACCGGAAACCATAAATAAAGTCAGATTTCGAGGTCTCCGCAAATTTCAAATTAATTCATAATTATGTCAACGTTGATAAACTACGTCATTTCAACGTTTATTCATCGTAAGATTGCCTACTTCAAGAAAGTATTCATCCAATTCTTCTATATTTTTGCAACACTTTTATATCCTATTTTTAGAGGGGTGAAGCTCCAAATAACAAACCACTTCGTATGTGTTTTAATATTTCAAAATCATCTTAGTAATTCTTAAAATCAGAATATCTCCGAACGTTTGAAAAAGCTATATATCCGATCCATTTCAAATTATGCACGTTTTCTACACTGTTTGGAGACGTACATGAATTTTTTTAAAAGTTAAACTTCCTATATTTTTTACATATTTCCTAATGTAAAATGTTTTCCGACTGATTGCAAAAAAACCCGATTCATTCAAGTCTTTTAAAATGTTATACACAAAAATTAAAGACGGAGAAAACATCAGGGAAACAAAAGGAGAACGATTGGTTTGGTGAAAACTTAATATTTTAAGACAAATCAAGTTAAGAAATGCAAATGAACAAACTTGTTATATCGATGCTCCAGTTCTCGAGGACAAAGGCAGCCATGATTGACAGGTGCGGCAAGCGATATCGACATGCACGTGCTCTTCATGCAGGGAGAGCCAGCCCTGTTTGATGTATATAGTCTCTGGAAGAAACAATGTAAGGAGCTCTCATCAGCCTAGAAATTGTGATACATAAGTTAAATAAACTTCTTGAAAGTCATGTGAAAGGCCGTGTAAGCATATTAATCAAAAGTGGTGCAATTCAAGGCAGTAGACAATCTAATTCTAGAGCAAATTTTGTGTTGCCAAATTCCTTGTTAATTAAATCAAATAACTGCCAACCATCAAAGGTTTTCACTAAAAACCCCTATTTGATATGTGTGGGTCATTTTTATAATTCGTTGTTATAGATATTTACAAGTAGCATTAAATGCTCGTATACGTGAACACACGGGAATTAAACAATATATATCTCACATCAACATCATCTTTCGGGTTGAACACAATTTTTTATTCGAAAGTCTCGAATACGTGAATATGTTTAGCCATTTGTTTGAATTGCTTGTCAAAATTATAATTTCTTCTGGCTATCCCCCCCCCCCCCCCCCCTTTCTTTCACTTTGTTAAAAGTCGTTCTGACTTTCGAAAATTCATATATGACATATATATTCATATATAATTCATAGTACATGTTTGTTAATCAATTTTTAACGTGTACGTGTACATAAAGGTTTTGGCAGAGAGTTATACATATATGAAATATTGTAACATGACTTCGTTGTATCCTCGATTGTGATTGGTCGATTCGAAAAAAGTACCCTATGTTGAATGACAATGAATACCCGCAAATTAGCGAAGGCGAATCACCGCGAATTGATACAACATGTTCAACATGACTCAAGTTTTAATTTTCCAGTTTCTTAGAAAATTCGTGCCGTACTCCGATTTGACAGTTGTCTTTGAAACTCTTTGTCCTTTTTTATATTGTCTATCGGTAGATATCACAAATACACTTAAATATGATTTATTTTTTAAGAACGAATATATTTTCAACTGGCTTACTTTGTCTAAGTTTGCCGCAAAGTTTCATGCGGCCGCCTTCTTTCGAATGCCGTTCCCATAGTATGACGTCACAAAGGCCAACCGTTTCACGTCACAATGTTTGCGTCACAATGGTTGTGGGCTAGTTCAAGATATTTGTACTCGGGGTTTTACGATATTTTTTCTACGACCTTTATAATTGTTGATTTCGGTCTCGAACTAAACAAGTTTGTTGTTAGGTCTCGCTGGTACCTTATATCACCTCTTACAGAAATAGAACAGTCGCAAAGTCCTTTCCACACAAAAATAAGTACGCAAAAACAGAGTTCGCTCTTAAACTTCTAATTAGGAGATAAACCTATTGTGTTTTTAATTTTTTGTGATTCGAACGTAGATTCGAAACCTGTTGATTTCATTCGGAGCCGAACGCGTAGCGTGAGGCTTCGAATTTAAAATCAACAGGTTTCGAATCTACGTTCGAATCACACAAAATTAAAAACACAATTGGTTTATCTCCATTCTACCATGACGAGTTAATAAACTTTACAATTACATTTCTTTGATGTCGCGAAAGTTTAGGTGTGACGCGGTCATAGGCATTTCCATTTGAAATAGGTATAATGGGTAACACCTAAACTAATATTGAAGTGAAAAGATAGAGTACGGAACGTTAAAAATCAAAGAATTGTCAAGTTAACAAGTCAGAGCACTGAGTTTTTCTTGAAACTCATTGCACAAGCATAAAACATGAGAATTTGACTTCCCAAAAGTACTGAATCACCTCAAACAAAATGGCCGATACCGAATTCCTTAAGCTGATCACGTGACCAGTCTTGTGACGTCATGTCACTCTGCACAAGCCCATGACGTCACAGTGTTAGAATGAAAACTGTCGTGGCCGAGTCTGATCCAGTCGTCGCGGCTTGAAATCAAACGTTTTCCACATTAATGCAAACAAATCATGTGATTGAGTAGTAAACTGTTTATATAAGCGTTAAGAAGTATGTATGCCTAATGGTAATTGATAACAGAAGGCTATCAAAAGCACGTTTTCATCATGTTTAGCGATAGAGCGTCAAACTCCGCACAGTGCTGTTGCGTCTCTCTTTGCATAGAGCCTTGAGGCAGATGTATTCAAACGCGGTTAATCGGCTATCTAAAAAATCATGTTCGAACGTAGATTCGACGATGAAATAAACCAATCAAAAACAAGGATTTTAAAATGTCATGGTAGAATTACTAACGGTCATGTTACAATATCGATAAATAGTTGCGTTTATAAATAGCTTAAATTTGCGGGTGTTGAATAACATGAATCCCGGAAATTTTATAAACGCAACTATTTATCTTGTTTTCATTGTTTGTATATTTTAGGTCACCAATATTCATGATCTTTCCAAACAGTCGGCGTAACCCTACATCCCCAATATAAATGACGTAAAGTTTCCTAATCACCGCCACAAAAACTACAATCCTCATTGCCAACAACGGATTTGCATAAATTTGTATCAGTGTTGTCACCTTCCATTCCAGAGACAACGTAAATATCACTCACACCCCGATGAAAGTTATTTCTTTTGTTTAATTTGTTTAACTTAAACACGGTTACATGCGACAGCCACCATGTGCACAGTTGGTTATCCATCTACGATTAACCTCCGTCTTTGCTTGTGAGATGTTAACTTACACAAACAAATAAACTTTTAAATTTTGAAAACGTTATAAAATACGAAATATTATATAGAAAATATACATATCTATTCACAAGGAAAGTGGGATTCCAACCAAACGCCTCGAATCTGTGTAGCAGGGCATTTATGTCCTACAAAGTTAAAATGTAACTCTTTTATCAAACTTCAGCATGAGCTCTTCAAAAGACACACAGAAACCTGTTTATTACAAAGATCCATCATAATCTAAAAAACTGCTCACTATTTGATTAATTGGAAAATGGGAAAAACAAGGATTGCATACACCCTGTTAATACTGTTTTGGGGTTGACAATTTCATCACATATGAAATCTATACAATGCTCTGGTTGATTTTCTTAATTTTGTGATTCCCAATAAAAAAATCTTAGGTCAATTTGGTTATAATTGACATGATATCTAGACATATAGGGAGTAGAAGTTTCATCTCTTTATAGTTTTGAACCGAAATTTTGTTTGCAAATTATCACAAAGGTTAACCATATTCTGGTCCTATCACTTTTACAATGTAACTACAGACAGCAAATGCAGGTTTCTCTTCACATTAGATTTCATGAATATAAAGATTTGTGTCCCTAAATGTTTTTTTCTTCCGCCGATGCCTTATGGACTAACGCTTTTGTGGTGACCAACAAATAAGAAGCGTAGAAAGACAGGGACACATTAATATACCACCAAAATCGTACTATGGACTGATTCATTGAAAATAATTGTTTGAATGAACAATCGTTCAACCCATGAATATTACTGACCCACTAGTCGTGTAGCTAAGATACATAGCCCCGCTAGCATGAATCACCTCCATAGACGACAGTGGAGGAAATCCTTTGTCGCACTTTCGCGCATCTGTTACGACTTTCGCGCACGAAAAAACTACATCAATTCTTTCTTTGTACTTATATCTATATGTTCGCACCTTTTTTAAAATTAAAAAAAATCAGTGATAAGTATTTATAAGCAGTCAAACAACTCAGTCGATCTCTCGCGATCGGTCGCCGCCATTTTGAATCACGTGACCAATGACACATCGGGGATTCCCTCCCCAAAATACATCTACTGGCGAGTTTTCAATGCTCTCCAGGTCAGTTCTATGTAATAGATCACTGTATGTGTCCTTTTACCGTTTCTGTAAATAGTAATATAGATTGTTAATTTAAACATAATTGATCAGGTTGATAAGTTAACGAGATTTATATTAATAATCTTTTTATTTCACCCTCACAAGAAAATGTAAATTGTGTTCAGGAACCATCAGGTTTGAATAAATTTCAAACACCAACTCCCAATTAACCTAACACATAGCATTTAGAACTGCTTACTGTTTATAATTAAATTGCCTATGAATTTTAGAATTGTATTGCTTTCTCAAAATAAAAATTACAATTATTTTTTTGGAAAGATGTCACTAATACAAATTTTTTTGACAAATATAACATCATTCTTGGGTGCCTGGAAGCAGAAGGTAATAGCAAGACTTGAAAAAAATCTATCAGTCATTGATAACAAAGAAAGTCTGGCAAACAAGCTTTTTTTCTTTTTTTATGATAAATAATATTTATGTTTAAGTCAAACATCACAACATTAGTGAGTTGTTTAGTCATTCTTATTACAAATTTAAAGGAATTTTAGACCATCTTAAATTGCAGATAGAATGGACAAGGTTAAACTACTATTTCTATTTGAAGAAGTCAAATTTAAGTATGATATGGAATTTGATTTAAAAGATGAACAATGCTCAAACAAGTACTCCATGGGCATTCTTGGCACTTGGTTTGGGAAGTCCCTGACATTTGTATTGTCACGAATTTTATTGGATATGGTAGATATTCCAAATAAATTATTATTCACTCTTGGCCTAGTAAAATAGAATTTTTACATGTTCTTAAGACAATTATGTAGCTCTTGCAATTGTTACCTCTTATATGTCTCATCAGCTTTGAGGAAATATGAAGAATATTGACATGATGTACAACAAATTGATCATTTTATAGAAATGAATAGTTATCTTACATATGTTGTATCTGGTCTTGGATAAGATATCTCATGTGTCTTTCGAACTGGACATTGTTCAATGGCAATATCTGATAATATCTTCCTAGCCAAATACATTAATAAAATGTGCATAAAAAGAAGACTTGTTTATTTCAAAACAAACAAATCTCTAGCATCTTAATTAAAGTTTATTTGAATGTAAAGACCATTATAAAAATTAAAAGAATTAAAATATTTTTCACAAAAACAAAATAATTTGTTCGGATATTTGAGATGGATTTGCTTGACACTAATATTAAACTTTACCATAACAATATTTGAGGCAGTTTGATAAACAAGAAAATCATATGAAAAACATTATTAGCTTGTTACATAATTCATCAATTTAATTGTGATACAAATTCATGCTTGAATACTATTAAAATAAATATTTAGGCATTATACAAAATGATAATATACAATGATCTATTACATCTGTTTTTCCTTTGAAATCTTGATTGGAATGAGCAGGGGTTGTCAGTCAATTTCGGATTGAAATATAGCCATACCACTGCGTTTAGTGGCTGAGAATGTTGGCACCCATGAAAACTAAACTAAACAACCATGGAAACAATTTGTAAACAAGCATCGGAGTCATCGCACGTGTGTCACTATTTTGGGGAGGGAATCCCCTATGTGTCATAGGTCACGTGACTCAAAATGGGGGCGACCGTTCGCGAGAGATCGACTGAGTTGTTTGACTGCTAATAAATACTTTTCTCTGAACTTTTTTGTAACAAAAAAGGTGCGAACTTTTAGGTATAAGTGTAAAGAAAGCGTTGATGTAGTTTTTTCGTGCGCGAAAGTCGTAACAGATGCGCGAAAGTGCGACAAAGGATTTCCTCCACTGCGGTCTATAGGGGTGCGTCTTAGCTCTGATGTAGTGGAAACGACTAGAGAGAACGTAATCAAGCTAAGTTTACTCAGCTACTAGTCGTGCAGAGTCGTGTCCTCCTTTTGGGGTTTACAGTCTGATCAATGCTTATTGTGTTGATAACTTTGGGGAAGTATCAACAATACACTTTTCTTTTTGCTATTTTCTATGTTTGACTTCGTAAATTGCAAGATCAATATCTATTTTAAAGAAATAACGACATTTAACAGGATGTAAATTACATGCACTATAAGTATCCAGAAAATTACAAAAAGAATGTCAATGAAAATAAATTATAAGGATTAAAATTTGCGCTTGCTAGCGAATTTAAATATTTTAGTGGTCAACAAAAAACATATAACAGCCTACACAAAAAAATTAACAAGAAGCTAAAGCCCCTTAATTACGTCACGACTCATGTGAATGTACGTTTCGAAATCTCAATCAAGACAAGAGGTTCTCAAACTATCCCGTGGGCTGATATCGCTACAGGAGAGGAATATCAAATAGTCTCCTTCTTCCACAATGTTTACAGAAATATTACATCTGATAATCAACATGAAATATGTACAAACCGTAAGGAAGCGGGAAAAGGAACCTCCGACTCTGTCGATAATATGAATAAAAACGTGCTTTTTAAATTGCGAGTGCTCTCCCCTTAAAGACCATAGATTTCACGGAAAATGTAAACGGGTGAAAGGAAACATATATTAACATAAACTACTCGTTATCATTCTAGGAAAATAACATTATAATACTTGTTAATCTGATTCAAGTTCAATTGACTTCAGTGTATCAATGTCAAGGAGAACAAGGAATAAATAAATGTAAATAATGAGCACCCAAATTCGTTTACCATGAAGGTTGTAAAGAGTCGTGGGAACTTTTTTATTAAGTATTTTGAATTGATGCTACTTAAAAGGATTACTCCTGTCGTGCTTATCTTTAATATAAACGCGCAAGGGATCTTGTATACCAGACAGAAATTAGTTAATCTACTTGACAGATAGAACTATGTTTTGCGGGAAGATACCATTTATGGCATTTAAATTCTTACGCATATCCTAATATGGATTTTACTATCGGAATTGTAGTAAAATGGGAAAATTGAATGTCACTTAACTTAAGTCAGTCAAACAGAGCTTAAAGATGAATTTTAACTTTAAAAAAACCTTTCATATGTTATGTGATATTTTAAAGAGTTATCTTTAGCAATCATAATGCCTGCTAATGTTTTTGTACATCAACATTTTACTATAAGATTATATAATAATAATTTGTATTAAAAAAGTAAAATGTCTATGTATATGCTCCTTAGACATAGTCGGTCAACCCATTTTAGTCGGCTCGTAACCCTCGACGCGCGAAAATCAAAGTCGACAAAAGTAGTCGTGTGACCTATGTATATGCTCCTTAGACATAGTCGGTCAACCCACAAACACAAACGATGCAAAAAAGTTTGTCGATTTTCGTTAATTTTGACGTAATCGCCATTTTAGTCGGCTCGTAACCCTCGACGCGCGAAAATCAAAGTCGACAAAAGTAGTCGTGTGACCTATGTATATGCTCCTTAGACATAGTCGGTCAACCCACAAACACAAACGATGCAAAAAAGTTTGTCGATTTTCGTTAATTTTGACGTAATCGCCATTTTAGTCGGCTCGTAACCCTCGACGCGCGAAAATCAAAGTCGACAAAAGTAGTCGTGTGACCTATGTATATGCTCCTTAGACATAGTCGGTCAACCCACAAACACAAACGATGCAAAAAAGTTTGTCGATTTTCGTTAATTTTGACGTAATCGCCATTTTAGTCGGCTCGTAACCCTCGACGCGCGAAAATCAAAGTCGACAAAAGTAGTCGTGTGACCTATGTATATGCTCCTTAGACATAGTCGGTCAACCCACAAACACAAACGATGCAAAAAAGTTTGTCGATTTTCGTTAATTTTGACGTAATCGCCATTTTAGTCGGCTCGTAACCCTCGACGCGCGAAAATCAAAGTCGACAAAAGTAGTCGTGTGACCTATGTATATGCTCCTTAGACATAGTCGGTCAACCCACAAACACAAACGATGCAAAAAAGTTTGTCGATTTTCGTTAATTTTGACGTAATCGCCATTTTAGTCGGCTCGTAACCCTCGACGCGCGAAAATCAAAGTCGACAAAAGTAGTCGTGTGACCTATGTATATGCTCCTTAGACATAGTCGGTCAACCCACAAACACAAACGATGCAAAAAAGTTTGTCGATTTTCGTTAATTTTGACGTAATCGCCATTTTAGTCGGCTCGTAACCCTCGACGCGCGAAAATCAAAGTCGACAAAAGTAGTCGTGTGACCTATGTATATGCTCCTTAGACATAGTCGGTCAACCCACAAACACAAACGATGCAAAAAAGTTTGTCGATTTTCGTTAATTTTGACGTAATCGCCATTTTAGTCGGCTCGTAACCCTCGACGCGCGAAAATCAAAGTCGACAAAAGTAGTCGTGTGACCTATGTATATGCTCCTTAGACATAGTCGGTCAACCCACAAACACAAACGATGCAAAAAAGTTTGTCGATTTTCGTTAATTTTGACGTAATCGCCATTTTAGTCGGCTCGTAACCCTCGACGCGCGAAAATCAAAGTCGACAAAAGTAGTCGTGTGACCTATGTATATGCTCCTTAGACATAGTCGGTCAACCCACAAACACAAACGATGCAAAAAAGTTTGTCGATTTTCGTTAATTTTGACGTAATCGCCATTTTAGTCGGCTCGTAACCCTCGACGCGCGAAAATCAAAGTCGACAAAAGTAGTCGTGTGACCTATGTATATGCTCCTTAGACATAGTCGGTCAACCCACAAACACAAACGATGCAAAAAAGTTTGTCGATTTTCGTTAATTTTGACGTAATCGCCATTTTAGTCGGCTCGTAACCCTCGACGCGCGAAAATCAAAGTCGACAAAAGTAGTCGTGTGACCTATGTATATGCTCCTTAGACATAGTCGGTCAACCCACAAACACAAACGATGCAAAAAAGTTTGTCGATTTTCGTTAATTTTGACGTAATCGCCATTTTAGTCGGCTCGTAACCCTCGACGCGCGAAAATCAAAGTCGACAAAAGTAGTCGTGTGACCTATGTATATGCTCCTTAGACATAGTCGGTCAACCCACAAACACAAACGATGCAAAAAAGTTTGTCGATTTTCGTTAATTTTGACGTAATCGCCATTTTAGTCGGCTCGTAACCCTCGACGCGCGAAAATCAAAGTCGACAAAAGTAGTCGTGTGACCTATGTATATGCTCCTTAGACATAGTCGGTCAACCCACAAACACAAACGATGCAAATAAGTTTGTCGATTTTCGTTAATTTTGACGTAATCGCCATTTTAGTCGGCTCGTAACCCTCGACGCGCGAAAATCAAAGTCGACAAAAGTAGTCGTGTGACCTATGTATATGCTCCTTAGACATAGTCGGTCAACCCACAAACACAAACGATGCAAAAAAGTTTGTCGATTTTCGTTAATTTTGACGTAATCGCCATTTTAGTCGGCTCGTAACCCTCGACGCGCGAAAATCAAAGTCGACAAAAGTAGTCGTGTGACCTATGTATATGCTCCTTAGACATAGTCGGTCAACCCACAAACACAAACGATGCAAAAAAGTTTGTCGATTTTCGTTAATTTTGACGTAATCGCCATTTTAGTCGGCTCGTAACCCTCGACGCGCGAAAATCAAAGTCGACAAAAGTAGTCGTGTGACCTATGTATATGCTCCTTAGACATAGTCGGTCAACCCACAAACACAAACGATGCAAAAAAGTTTGTCGATTTTCGTTAATTTTGACGTAATCGCCATTTTAGTCGGCTCGTAACCCTCGACGCGCGAAAATCAAAGTCGACAAAAGTAGTCGTGTGACCTATGTATATGCTCCTTAGACATAGTCGGTCAACCCACAAACACAAACGATGCAAAAAAGTTTGTCGATTTTCGTTAATTTTGACGTAATCGCCATTTTAGTCGGCTCGTAACCCTCGACGCGCGAAAATCAAAGTCGACAAAAGTAGTCGTGTGACCTATGTATATGCTCCTTAGACATAGTCGGTCAACCCACAAACACAAACGATGCAAAAAAGTTTGTCGATTTTCGTTAATTTTGACGTAATCGCCATTTTAGTCGGCTCGTAACCCTCGACGCGCGAAAATCAAAGTCGACAAAAGTAGTCGTGTGACCTATGTATATGCTCCTTAGACATAGTCGGTCAACCCACAAACACAAACGATGCAAAAAAGTTTGTCGATTTTCGTTAATTTTGACGTAATCGCCATTTTAGTCGGCTCGTAACCCTCGACGCGCGAAAATCAAAGTCGACAAAAGTAGTCGTGTGACCTATGTATATGCTCCTTAGACATAGTCGGTCAACCCACAAACACAAACGATGCAAAAAAGTTTGTCGATTTTCGTTAATTTTGACGTAATCGCCATTTTAGTCGGCTCGTAACCCTCGACGCGCGAAAATCAAAGTCGACAAAAGTAGTCGTGTGACCTATGTATATGCTCCTTAGACATAGTCGGTCAACCCACAAACACAAACGATGCAAAAAAGTTTGTCGATTTTCGTTAATTTTGACGTAATCGCCATTTTAGTCGGCTCGTAACCCTCGACGCGCGAAAATCAAAGTCGACAAAAGTAGTCGTGTGACCTATGTATATGCTCCTTAGACATAGTCGGTCAACCCACAAACACAAACGATGCAAAAAAGTTTGTCGATTTTCGTTAATTTTGACGTAATCGCCATTTTAGTCGGCTCGTAACCCTCGACGCGCGAAAATCAAAGTCGACAAAAGTAGTCGTGTGACCTATGTATATGCTCCTTAGACATAGTCGGTCAACCCACAAACACAAACGATGCAAAAAAGTTTGTCGATTTTCGTTAATTTTGACGTAATCGCCATTTTAGTCGGCTCGTAACCCTCGACGCGCGAAAATCAAAGTCGACAAAAGTAGTCGTGTGACCTATGTATATGCTCCTTAGACATAGTCGGTCAACCCACAAACACAAACGATGCAAAAAAGTTTGTCGATTTTCGTTAATTTTGACGTAATCGCCATTTTAGTCGGCTCGTAACCCTCGACGCGCGAAAATCAAAGTCGACAAAAGTAGTCGTGTGACCTATGTATATGCTCCTTAGACATAGTCGGTCAACCCACAAACACAAACGATGCAAAAAAGTTTGTCGATTTTCGTTAATTTTGACGTAATCGCCATTTTAGTCGGCTCGTAACCCTCGACGCGCGAAAATCAAAGTCGACAAAAGTAGTCGTGTGACCTATGTATATGCTCCTTAGACATAGTCGGTCAACCCACAAACACAAACGATGCAAAAAAGTTTGTCGATTTTCGTTAATTTTGACGTAATCGCCATTTTAGTCGGCTCGTAACCCTCGACGCGCGAAAATCAAAGTCGACAAAAGTAGTCGTGTGACCTATGTATATGCTCCTTAGACATAGTCGGTCAACCCACAAACACAAACGATGCAAAAAAGTTTGTCGATTTTCGTTAATTTTGACGTAATCGCCATTTTAGTCGGCTCGTAACCCTCGACGCGCGAAAATCAAAGTCGACAAAAGTAGTCGTGTGACCTATGTATATGCTCCTTAGACATAGTCGGTCAACCCACAAACACAAACGATGCAAAAAAGTTTGTCGATTTTCGTTAATTTTGACGTAATCGCCATTTTAGTCGGCTCGTAACCCTCGACGCGCGAAAATCAAAGTCGACAAAAGTAGTCGTGTGACCTATGTATATGCTCCTTAGACATAGTCGGTCAACCCACAAACACAAACGATGCAAAAAAGTTTGTCGATTTTCGTTAATTTTGACGTAATCGCCATTTTAGTCGGCTCGTAACCCTCGACGCGCGAAAATCAAAGTCGACAAAAGTAGTCGTGTGACCTATGTATATGCTCCTTAGACATAGTCGGTCAACCCACAAACACAAACGATGCAAAAAAGTTTGTCGATTTTCGTTAATTTTGACGTAATCGCCATTTTAGTCGGCTCGTAACCCTCGACGCGCGAAAATCAAAGTCGACAAAAGTAGTCGTGTGACCTATGTATATGCTCCTTAGACATAGTCGGTCAACCCACAAACACAAACGATGCAAAAAAGTTTGTCGATTTTCGTTAATTTTGACGTAATCGCCATTTTAGTCGGCTCGTAACCCTCGACGCGCGAAAATCAAAGTCGACAAAAGTAGTCGTGTGACCTATGTATATGCTCCTTAGACATAGTCGGTCAACCCACAAACACAAACGATGCAAAAAAGTTTGTCGATTTTCGTTAATTTTGACGTAATCGCCATTTTAGTCGGCTCGTAACCCTCGACGCGCGAAAATCAAAGTCGACAAAAGTAGTCGTGTGACCTATGTATATGCTCCTTAGACATAGTCGGTCAACCCACAAACACAAACGATGCAAAAAAGTTTGTCGATTTTCGTTAATTTTGACGTAATCGCCATTTTAGTCGGCTCGTAACCCTCGACGCGCGAAAATCAAAGTCGACAAAAGTAGTCGTGTGACCTATGTATATGCTCCTTAGACATAGTCGGTCAACCCACAAACACAAACGATGCAAAAAAGTTTGTCGATTTTCGTTAATTTTGACGTAATCGCCATTTTAGTCGGCTCGTAACCCTCGACGCGCGAAAATCAAAGTCGACAAAAGTAGTCGTGTGACCTATGTATATGCTCCTTAGACATAGTCGGTCAACCCACAAACACAAACGATGCAAAAAAGTTTGTCGATTTTCGTTAATTTTGACGTAATCGCCATTTTAGTCGGCTCGTAACCCTCGACGCGCGAAAATCAAAGTCGACAAAAGTAGTCGTGTGACCTATGTATATGCTCCTTAGACATAGTCGGTCAACCCACAAACACAAACGATGCAAAAAAGTTTGTCGATTTTCGTTAATTTTGACGTAATCGCCATTTTAGTCGGCTCGTAACCCTCGACGCGCGAAAATCAAAGTCGACAAAAGTAGTCGTGTGACCTATGTATATGCTCCTTAGACATAGTCGGTCAACCCACAAACACAAACGATGCAAAAAAGTTTGTCGATTTTCGTTAATTTTGACGTAATCGCCATTTTAGTCGGCTCGTAACCCTCGACGCGCGAAAATCAAAGTCGACAAAAGTAGTCGTGTGACCTATGTATATGCTCCTTAGACATAGTCGGTCAACCCACAAACACAAACGATGCAAAAAAGTTTGTCGATTTTCGTTAATTTTGACGTAATCGCCATTTTAGTCGGCTCGTAACCCTCGACGCGCGAAAATCAAAGTCGACAAAAGTAGTCGTGTGACCTATGTATATGCTCCTTAGACATAGTCGGTCAACCCACAAACACAAACGATGCAAAAAAGTTTGTCGATTTTCGTTAATTTTGACGTAATCGCCATTTTAGTCGGCTCGTAACCCTCGACGCGCGAAAATCAAAGTCGACAAAAGTAGTCGTGTGACCTATGTATATGCTCCTTAGACATAGTCGGTCAACCCACAAACACAAACGATGCAAAAAAGTTTGTCGATTTTCGTTAATTTTGACGTAATCGCCATTTTAGTCGGCTCGTAACCCTCGACGCGCGAAAATCAAAGTCGACAAAAGTAGTCGTGTGACCTATGTATATGCTCCTTAGACATAGTCGGTCAACCCACAAACACAAACGATGCAAAAAAGTTTGTCGATTTTCGTTAATTTTGACGTAATCGCCATTTTAGTCGGCTCGTAACCCTCGACGCGCGAAAATCAAAGTCGACAAAAGTAGTCGTGTGACCTATGTATATGCTCCTTAGACATAGTCGGTCAACCCACAAACACAAACGATGCAAAAAAGTTTGTCGATTTTCGTTAATTTTGACGTAATCGCCATTTTAGTCGGCTCGTAACCCTCGACGCGCGAAAATCAAAGTCGACAAAAGTAGTCGTGTGACCTATGTATATGCTCCTTAGACATAGTCGGTCAACCCACAAACACAAACGATGCAAAAAAGTTTGTCGATTTTCGTTAATTTTGACGTAATCGCCATTTTAGTCGGCTCGTAACCCTCGACGCGCGAAAATCAAAGTCGACAAAAGTAGTCGTGTGACCTATGTATATGCTCCTTAGACATAGTCGGTCAACCCACAAACACAAACGATGCAAAAAAGTTTGTCGATTTTCGTTAATTTTGACGTAATCGCCATTTTAGTCGGCTCGTAACCCTCGACGCGCGAAAATCAAAGTCGACAAAAGTAGTCGTGTGACCTATGTATATGCTCCTTAGACATAGTCGGTCAACCCACAAACACAAACGATGCAAAAAAGTTTGTCGATTTTCGTTAATTTTGACGTAATCGCCATTTTAGTCGGCTCGTAACCCTCGACGCGCGAAAATCAAAGTCGACAAAAGTAGTCGTGTGACCTATGTATATGCTCCTTAGACATAGTCGGTCAACCCACAAACACAAACGATGCAAAAAAGTTTGTCGATTTTCGTTAATTTTGACGTAATCGCCATTTTAGTCGGCTCGTAACCCTCGACGCGCGAAAATCAAAGTCGACAAAAGTAGTCGTGTGACCTATGTATATGCTCCTTAGACATAGTCGGTCAACCCACAAACACAAACGATGCAAAAAAGTTTGTCGATTTTCGTTAATTTTGACGTAATCGCCATTTTAGTCGGCTCGTAACCCTCGACGCGCGAAAATCAAAGTCGACAAAAGTAGTCGTGTGACCTATGTATATGCTCCTTAGACATAGTCGGTCAACCCACAAACACAAACGATGCAAAAAAGTTTGTCGATTTTCGTTAATTTTGACGTAATCGCCATTTTAGTCGGCTCGTAACCCTCGACGCGCGAAAATCAAAGTCGACAAAAGTAGTCGTGTGACCTATGTATATGCTCCTTAGACATAGTCGGTCAACCCACAAACACAAACGATGCAAAAAAGTTTGTCGATTTTCGTTAATTTTGACGTAATCGCCATTTTAGTCGGCTCGTAACCCTCGACGCGCGAAAATCAAAGTCGACAAAAGTAGTCGTGTGACCTATGTATATGCTCCTTAGACATAGTCGGTCAACCCACAAACACAAACGATGCAAAAAAGTTTGTCGATTTTCGTTAATTTTGACGTAATCGCCATTTTAGTCGGCTCGTAACCCTCGACGCGCGAAAATCAAAGTCGACAAAAGTAGTCGTGTGACCTATGTATATGCTCCTTAGACATAGTCGGTCAACCCACAAACACAAACGATGCAAAAAAGTTTGTCGATTTTCGTTAATTTTGACGTAATCGCCATTTTAGTCGGCTCGTAACCCTCGACGCGCGAAAATCAAAGTCGACAAAAGTAGTCGTGTGACCTATGTATATGCTCCTTAGACATAGTCGGTCAACCCACAAACACAAACGATGCAAAAAAGTTTGTCGATTTTCGTTAATTTTGACGTAATCGCCATTTTAGTCGGCTCGTAACCCTCGACGCGCGAAAATCAAAGTCGACAAAAGTAGTCGTGTGACCTATGTATATGCTCCTTAGACATAGTCGGTCAACCCACAAACACAAACGATGCAAAAAAGTTTGTCGATTTTCGTTAATTTTGACGTAATCGCCATTTTAGTCGGCTCGTAACCCTCGACGCGCGAAAATCAAAGTCGACAAAAGTAGTCGTGTGACCTATGTATATGCTCCTTAGACATAGTCGGTCAACCCACAAACACAAACGATGCAAAAAAGTTTGTCGATTTTCGTTAATTTTGACGTAATCGCCATTTTAGTCGGCTCGTAACCCTCGACGCGCGAAAATCAAAGTCGACAAAAGTAGTCGTGTGACCTATGTATATGCTCCTTAGACATAGTCGGTCAACCCACAAACACAAACGATGCAAAAAAGTTTGTCGATTTTCGTTAATTTTGACGTAATCGCCATTTTAGTCGGCTCGTAACCCTCGACGCGCGAAAATCAAAGTCGACAAAAGTAGTCGTGTGACCTATGTATATGCTCCTTAGACATAGTCGGTCAACCCACAAACACAAACGATGCAAAAAAGTTTGTCGATTTTCGTTAATTTTGACGTAATCGCCATTTTAGTCGGCTCGTAACCCTCGACGCGCGAAAATCAAAGTCGACAAAAGTAGTCGTGTGACCTATGTATATGCTCCTTAGACATAGTCGGTCAACCCACAAACACAAACGATGCAAAAAAGTTTGTCGATTTTCGTTAATTTTGACGTAATCGCCATTTTAGTCGGCTCGTAACCCTCGACGCGCGAAAATCAAAGTCGACAAAAGTAGTCGTGTGACCTATGTATATGCTCCTTAGACATAGTCGGTCAACCCACAAACACAAACGATGCAAAAAAGTTTGTCGATTTTCGTTAATTTTGACGTAATCGCCATTTTAGTCGGCTCGTAACCCTCGACGCGCGAAAATCAAAGTCGACAAAAGTAGTCGTGTGACCTATGTATATGCTCCTTAGACATAGTCGGTCAACCCACAAACACAAACGATGCAAAAAAGTTTGTCGATTTTCGTTAATTTTGACGTAATCGCCATTTTAGTCGGCTCGTAACCCTCGACGCGCGAAAATCAAAGTCGACAAAAGTAGTCGTGTGACCTATGTATATGCTCCTTAGACATAGTCGGTCAACCCACAAACACAAACGATGCAAAAAAGTTTGTCGATTTTCGTTAATTTTGACGTAATCGCCATTTTAGTCGGCTCGTAACCCTCGACGCGCGAAAATCAAAGTCGACAAAAGTAGTCGTGTGACCTATGTATATGCTCCTTAGACATAGTCGGTCAACCCACAAACACAAACGATGCAAAAAAGTTTGTCGATTTTCGTTAATTTTGACGTAATCGCCATTTTAGTCGGCTCGTAACCCTCGACGCGCGAAAATCAAAGTCGACAAAAGTAGTCGTGTGACCTATGTATATGCTCCTTAGACATAGTCGGTCAACCCACAAACACAAACGATGCAAAAAAGTTTGTCGATTTTCGTTAATTTTGACGTAATCGCCATTTTAGTCGGCTCGTAACCCTCGACGCGCGAAAATCAAAGTCGACAAAAGTAGTCGTGTGACCTATGTATATGCTCCTTAGACATAGTCGGTCAACCCACAAACACAAACGATGCAAAAAAGTTTGTCGATTTTCGTTAATTTTGACGTAATCGCCATTTTAGTCGGCTCGTAACCCTCGACGCGCGAAAATCAAAGTCGACAAAAGTAGTCGTGTGACCTATGTATATGCTCCTTAGACATAGTCGGTCAACCCACAAACACAAACGATGCAAAAAAGTTTGTCGATTTTCGTTAATTTTGACGTAATCGCCATTTTAGTCGGCTCGTAACCCTCGACGCGCGAAAATCAAAGTCGACAAAAGTAGTCGTGTGACCTATGTATATGCTCCTTAGACATAGTCGGTCAACCCACAAACACAAACGATGCAAAAAAGTTTGTCGATTTTCGTTAATTTTGACGTAATCGCCATTTTAGTCGGCTCGTAACCCTCGACGCGCGAAAATCAAAGTCGACAAAAGTAGTCGTGTGACCTATGTATATGCTCCTTAGACATAGTCGGTCAACCCACAAACACAAACGATGCAAAAAAGTTTGTCGATTTTCGTTAATTTTGACGTAATCGCCATTTTAGTCGGCTCGTAACCCTCGACGCGCGAAAATCAAAGTCGACAAAAGTAGTCGTGTGACCTATGTATATGCTCCTTAGACATAGTCGGTCAACCCACAAACACAAACGATGCAAAAAAGTTTGTCGATTTTCGTTAATTTTGACGTAATCGCCATTTTAGTCGGCTCGTAACCCTCGACGCGCGAAAATCAAAGTCGACAAAAGTAGTCGTGTGACCTATGTATATGCTCCTTAGACATAGTCGGTCAACCCACAAACACAAACGATGCAAAAAAGTTTGTCGATTTTCGTTAATTTTGACGTAATCGCCATTTTAGTCGGCTCGTAACCCTCGACGCGCGAAAATCAAAGTCGACAAAAGTAGTCGTGTGACCTATGTATATGCTCCTTAGACATAGTCGGTCAACCCACAAACACAAACGATGCAAAAAAGTTTGTCGATTTTCGTTAATTTTGACGTAATCGCCATTTTAGTCGGCTCGTAACCCTCGACGCGCGAAAATCAAAGTCGACAAAAGTAGTCGTGTGACCTATGTATATGCTCCTTAGACATAGTCGGTCAACCCACAAACACAAACGATGCAAAAAAGTTTGTCGATTTTCGTTAATTTTGACGTAATCGCCATTTTAGTCGGCTCGTAACCCTCGACGCGCGAAAATCAAAGTCGACAAAAGTAGTCGTGTGACCTATGTATATGCTCCTTAGACATAGTCGGTCAACCCACAAACACAAACGATGCAAAAAAGTTTGTCGATTTTCGTTAATTTTGACGTAATCGCCATTTTAGTCGGCTCGTAACCCTCGACGCGCGAAAATCAAAGTCGACAAAAGTAGTCGTGTGACCTATGTATATGCTCCTTAGACATAGTCGGTCAACCCACAAACACAAACGATGCAAAAAAGTTTGTCGATTTTCGTTAATTTTGACGTAATCGCCATTTTAGTCGGCTCGTAACCCTCGACGCGCGAAAATCAAAGTCGACAAAAGTAGTCGTGTGACCTATGTATATGCTCCTTAGACATAGTCGGTCAACCCACAAACACAAACGATGCAAAAAAGTTTGTCGATTTTCGTTAATTTTGACGTAATCGCCATTTTAGTCGGCTCGTAACCCTCGACGCGCGAAAATCAAAGTCGACAAAAGTAGTCGTGTGACCTATGTATATGCTCCTTAGACATAGTCGGTCAACCCACAAACACAAACGATGCAAAAAAGTTTGTCGATTTTCGTTAATTTTGACGTAATCGCCATTTTAGTCGGCTCGTAACCCTCGACGCGCGAAAATCAAAGTCGACAAAAGTAGTCGTGTGACCTATGTATATGCTCCTTAGACATAGTCGGTCAACCCACAAACACAAACGATGCAAAAAAGTTTGTCGATTTTCGTTAATTTTGACGTAATCGCCATTTTAGTCGGCTCGTAACCCTCGACGCGCGAAAATCAAAGTCGACAAAAGTAGTCGTGTGACCTATGTATATGCTCCTTAGACATAGTCGGTCAACCCACAAACACAAACGATGCAAAAAAGTTTGTCGATTTTCGTTAATTTTGACGTAATCGCCATTTTAGTCGGCTCGTAACCCTCGACGCGCGAAAATCAAAGTCGACAAAAGTAGTCGTGTGACCTATGTATATGCTCCTTAGACATAGTCGGTCAACCCACAAACACAAACGATGCAAAAAAGTTTGTCGATTTTCGTTAATTTTGACGTAATCGCCATTTTAGTCGGCTCGTAACCCTCGACGCGCGAAAATCAAAGTCGACAAAAGTAGTCGTGTGACCTATGTATATGCTCCTTAGACATAGTCGGTCAACCCACAAACACAAACGATGCAAAAAAGTTTGTCGATTTTCGTTAATTTTGACGTAATCGCCATTTTAGTCGGCTCGTAACCCTCGACGCGCGAAAATCAAAGTCGACAAAAGTAGTCGTGTGACCTATGTATATGCTCCTTAGACATAGTCGGTCAACCCACAAACACAAACGATGCAAAAAAGTTTGTCGATTTTCGTTAATTTTGACGTAATCGCCATTTTAGTCGGCTCGTAACCCTCGACGCGCGAAAATCAAAGTCGACAAAAGTAGTCGTGTGACCTATGTATATGCTCCTTAGACATAGTCGGTCAACCCACAAACACAAACGATGCAAAAAAGTTTGTCGATTTTCGTTAATTTTGACGTAATCGCCATTTTAGTCGGCTCGTAACCCTCGACGCGCGAAAATCAAAGTCGACAAAAGTAGTCGTGTGACCTATGTATATGCTCCTTAGACATAGTCGGTCAACCCACAAACACAAACGATGCAAAAAAGTTTGTCGATTTTCGTTAATTTTGACGTAATCGCCATTTTAGTCGGCTCGTAACCCTCGACGCGCGAAAATCAAAGTCGACAAAAGTAGTCGTGTGACCTATGTATATGCTCCTTAGACATAGTCGGTCAACCCACAAACACAAACGATGCAAAAAAGTTTGTCGATTTTCGTTAATTTTGACGTAATCGCCATTTTAGTCGGCTCGTAACCCTCGACGCGCGAAAATCAAAGTCGACAAAAGTAGTCGTGTGACCTATGTATATGCTCCTTAGACATAGTCGGTCAACCCACAAACACAAACGATGCAAAAAAGTTTGTCGATTTTCGTTAATTTTGACGTAATCGCCATTTTAGTCGGCTCGTAACCCTCGACGCGCGAAAATCAAAGTCGACAAAAGTAGTCGTGTGACCTATGTATATGCTCCTTAGACATAGTCGGTCAACCCACAAACACAAACGATGCAAAAAAGTTTGTCGATTTTCGTTAATTTTGACGTAATCGCCATTTTAGTCGGCTCGTAACCCTCGACGCGCGAAAATCAAAGTCGACAAAAGTAGTCGTGTGACCTATGTATATGCTCCTTAGACATAGTCGGTCAACCCACAAACACAAACGATGCAAAAAAGTTTGTCGATTTTCGTTAATTTTGACGTAATCGCCATTTTAGTCGGCTCGTAACCCTCGACGCGCGAAAATCAAAGTCGACAAAAGTAGTCGTGTGACCTATGTATATGCTCCTTAGACATAGTCGGTCAACCCACAAACACAAACGATGCAAAAAAGTTTGTCGATTTTCGTTAATTTTGACGTAATCGCCATTTTAGTCGGCTCGTAACCCTCGACGCGCGAAAATCAAAGTCGACAAAAGTAGTCGTGTGACCTATGTATATGCTCCTTAGACATAGTCGGTCAACCCACAAACACAAACGATGCAAAAAAGTTTGTCGATTTTCGTTAATTTTGACGTAATCGCCATTTTAGTCGGCTCGTAACCCTCGACGCGCGAAAATCAAAGTCGACAAAAGTAGTCGTGTGACCTATGTATATGCTCCTTAGACATAGTCGGTCAACCCACAAACACAAACGATGCAAAAAAGTTTGTCGATTTTCGTTAATTTTGACGTAATCGCCATTTTAGTCGGCTCGTAACCCTCGACGCGCGAAAATCAAAGTCGACAAAAGTAGTCGTGTGACCTATGTATATGCTCCTTAGACATAGTCGGTCAACCCACAAACACAAACGATGCAAAAAAGTTTGTCGATTTTCGTTAATTTTGACGTAATCGCCATTTTAGTCGGCTCGTAACCCTCGACGCGCGAAAATCAAAGTCGACAAAAGTAGTCGTGTGACCTATGTATATGCTCCTTAGACATAGTCGGTCAACCCACAAACACAAACGATGCAAAAAAGTTTGTCGATTTTCGTTAATTTTGACGTAATCGCCATTTTAGTCGGCTCGTAACCCTCGACGCGCGAAAATCAAAGTCGACAAAAGTAGTCGTGTGACCTATGTATATGCTCCTTAGACATAGTCGGTCAACCCACAAACACAAACGATGCAAAAAAGTTTGTCGATTTTCGTTAATTTTGACGTAATCGCCATTTTAGTCGGCTCGTAACCCTCGACGCGCGAAAATCAAAGTCGACAAAAGTAGTCGTGTGACCTATGTATATGCTCCTTAGACATAGTCGGTCAACCCACAAACACAAACGATGCAAAAAAGTTTGTCGATTTTCGTTAATTTTGACGTAATCGCCATTTTAGTCGGCTCGTAACCCTCGACGCGCGAAAATCAAAGTCGACAAAAGTAGTCGTGTGACCTATGTATATGCTCCTTAGACATAGTCGGTCAACCCACAAACACAAACGATGCAAAAAAGTTTGTCGATTTTCGTTAATTTTGACGTAATCGCCATTTTAGTCGGCTCGTAACCCTCGACGCGCGAAAATCAAAGTCGACAAAAGTAGTCGTGTGACCTATGTATATGCTCCTTAGACATAGTCGGTCAACCCACAAACACAAACGATGCAAAAAAGTTTGTCGATTTTCGTTAATTTTGACGTAATCGCCATTTTAGTCGGCTCGTAACCCTCGACGCGCGAAAATCAAAGTCGACAAAAGTAGTCGTGTGACCTATGTATATGCTCCTTAGACATAGTCGGTCAACCCACAAACACAAACGATGCAAAAAAGTTTGTCGATTTTCGTTAATTTTGACGTAATCGCCATTTTAGTCGGCTCGTAACCCTCGACGCGCGAAAATCAAAGTCGACAAAAGTAGTCGTGTGACCTATGTATATGCTCCTTAGACATAGTCGGTCAACCCACAAACACAAACGATGCAAAAAAGTTTGTCGATTTTCGTTAATTTTGACGTAATCGCCATTTTAGTCGGCTCGTAACCCTCGACGCGCGAAAATCAAAGTCGACAAAAGTAGTCGTGTGACCTATGTATATGCTCCTTAGACATAGTCGGTCAACCCACAAACACAAACGATGCAAAAAAGTTTGTCGATTTTCGTTAATTTTGACGTAATCGCCATTTTAGTCGGCTCGTAACCCTCGACGCGCGAAAATCAAAGTCGACAAAAGTAGTCGTGTGACCTATGTATATGCTCCTTAGACATAGTCGGTCAACCCACAAACACAAACGATGCAAAAAAGTTTGTCGATTTTCGTTAATTTTGACGTAATCGCCATTTTAGTCGGCTCGTAACCCTCGACGCGCGAAAATCAAAGTCGACAAAAGTAGTCGTGTGACCTATGTATATGCTCCTTAGACATAGTCGGTCAACCCACAAACACAAACGATGCAAAAAAGTTTGTCGATTTTCGTTAATTTTGACGTAATCGCCATTTTAGTCGGCTCGTAACCCTCGACGCGCGAAAATCAAAGTCGACAAAAGTAGTCGTGTGACCTATGTATATGCTCCTTAGACATAGTCGGTCAACCCACAAACACAAACGATGCAAAAAAGTTTGTCGATTTTCGTTAATTTTGACGTAATCGCCATTTTAGTCGGCTCGTAACCCTCGACGCGCGAAAATCAAAGTCGACAAAAGTAGTCGTGTGACCTATGTATATGCTCCTTAGACATAGTCGGTCAACCCACAAACACAAACGATGCAAAAAAGTTTGTCGATTTTCGTTAATTTTGACGTAATCGCCATTTTAGTCGGCTCGTAACCCTCGACGCGCGAAAATCAAAGTCGACAAAAGTAGTCGTGTGACCTATGTATATGCTCCTTAGACATAGTCGGTCAACCCACAAACACAAACGATGCAAAAAAGTTTGTCGATTTTCGTTAATTTTGACGTAATCGCCATTTTAGTCGGCTCGTAACCCTCGACGCGCGAAAATCAAAGTCGACAAAAGTAGTCGTGTGACCTATGTATATGCTCCTTAGACATAGTCGGTCAACCCACAAACACAAACGATGCAAAAAAGTTTGTCGATTTTCGTTAATTTTGACGTAATCGCCATTTTAGTCGGCTCGTAACCCTCGACGCGAAAATCAAAGTCGACAAAAGTAGTCGTGTGACCTATGTATATGCTCCTTAGACATAGTCGGTCAACCCACAAACACAAACGATGCAAAAAAGTTTGTCGATTTTCGTTAATTTTGACGTAATCGCCATTTTAGTCGGCTCGTAACCCTCGACGCGCGAAAATCAAAGTCGACAAAAGTAGTCGTGTGACCTATGTATATGCTCCTTAGACATAGTCGGTCAACCCACAAACACAAACGATGCAAAAAAGTTTGTCGATTTTCGTTAATTTTGACGTAATCGCCATTTTAGTCGGCTCGTAACCCTCGACGCGCGAAAATCAAAGTCGACAAAAGTAGTCGTGTGACCTATGTATATGCTCCTTAGACATAGTCGGTCAACCCACAAACACAAACGATGCAAAAAAGTTTGTCGATTTTCGTTAATTTTGACGTAATCGCCATTTTAGTCGGCTCGTAACCCTCGACGCGCGAAAATCAAAGTCGACAAAAGTAGTCGTGTGACCTATGTATATGCTCCTTAGACATAGTCGGTCAACCCACAAACACAAACGATGCAAAAAAGTTTGTCGATTTTCGTTAATTTTGACGTAATCGCCATTTTAGTCGGCTCGTAACCCTCGACGCGCGAAAATCAAAGTCGACAAAAGTAGTCGTGTGACCTATGTATATGC